>BMAO01001785.1:0-80160 GCA_019973975.1 Trichonephila clavata | reverse complement strand
AAAAAAAAAAGTTGGGTTTATATTACATAAATGTGTCTAGTAAGAAAATATTGTACATAGGAAGAAAGCCTTCACAGATTAACAAAAGGGTTTCATAGGAAAAAATTTTACCCTATTCAAATTTGAAGCCACACAAACATTTTGTAGCATAATATAGAAAGTAATAAAATATAAACATATCTTGTCCTGTATTAAGCATTATGTGTGGAACATTTACATAAACACAACTCAATATGTACATTGTTTTGATATTTTAATTTCGCAAGAAAAAGCAGCAAGTATTCCTCAAATCTGACACAACACTATATAAAAATATAATTAAATTCGTTTTCTCAATTAATTACCATACATTATTGAATATTTAATATTGGGGCAATCAGATAGCCAATAATTTACGGGGAAGGGAGATTATAGCAGTATTATAAGAACAATATGAAACAATATATTAAACACAAAACCGTATATATATATATTGTATCAAATACATTATGAGTAACACAGAGAACTAACTAGTCAAGTTTTATAAGCCCATGATGTTCATTAAAGTGTGCCTGCAATTTAGAAAAAATTCAAAATGTTCTTTTGCTTCAGAGATTAATTTTTTTTACATTAAACCTTGCAAATCTTTTAAAAACTGAATCACTTTCTTGTTATTCTAACCACTTCACAGCCATCTCAAATCAATAAAAAGCCTTTTCAATGAATGATTTTTTTAGCAAGTTTCATTATTGAATAGATTTTGGTCTTCAATAAACACTGGTTGTTCATCGCTACTTGATGGCATGGATCCCCTGACAACGCATTCAAGCCAGTCTTGAATCCAGGTCACATTCCTTGAATTCTGAATGTTCATTTATAAGCCAAGCCAGTTCTCACACAAATTAGCTGTTTGGTAACTATTCAGCGGCAGGTTTGATGAAAGTTTATTCCCAGTACCATTCAAGTGAAGGGAAAACTCTGAGAACAATGTTTTTATATTTAGTTGCCATTGTGAATGCCACAAATGACGACTTGCCTGCCATTGATAATCACATGAAGATAGTCATGTAGGCCAGTTGGCAGCAGAATGGCACTAGTGGAATTTTTTACAAGTCACACAAATTTGAATTTACCAAATGGAAGGCTTTTGGTTAAATAATGTTTCAAATAACTTGAGGATTTTTTTTTAAAAAACTAGAATGTTAGTTTTCTAGTTGTTTTAAAATCTGCTTAATTTATCCAAATTTATTAAAATTCTTTAAACTCCAACTTACATGAGGTTTAAAATTTTAAATAAATTCAGATAGTGTATTACTCTTAGGGTATAATATGATATTGTGGCAAATTAGAGTTATATATATTTCACATTCATATAAAGTTGACAATTATATTTAAAACATTTTTAAGAATGGCATTTGGTTTTGAAAAAGTATAATTTAGGTTAAATTTTTTTTACATATTTTACAAAAATATTACTTTTATCAAAAATAAATATGAAATTAAAATGTATTAATTTTTAAAAAGTATTGTACTAGATTTTTCATAAATATTGAGTGTCAAGTTTGTCTAAACTTTCATGGAGGAAAAAATTACATACATTTTAATTACTTTGGATACTGACTCCCCTTTTAATTTTAACATATGTTGAAAAAAGAAAGAAAGACATTTAATCATTGAATGCAACAGTTTAATACACTCAACTGTATCATACAGCACTCAGTTTTGAATACATATAGACATGAAGATGCAAAAATTAATATTCTTTATTGCATACAATTTCATTAAGACATGCTGCTTCAATCAGTATCTTCAAAAGATAAATAACACCAAAAAGTATTTGAAAACAATGTTGCTCTTGTCACTGTAACACAAATTTTATAATTTGAAACTGGTTAACAGCTCTAAAATAAAATCAACAACTTATACACATAATGAAACTGTATACATAATAGGAAATAAAACTACAATTCTGAATACATTCAAGAAAAAGAAATATTTACAAATGATTGTACAGAACTGTGAAATTAAAACACCAAAGACTTGAAAGTTAAAAAAAGTGGAAACTATATATTTAGATTACATAGACATATATTCATGTGTCAAGATGACTACTTGGGAAGTTTTGATAATGTATTATGAATCATACAAACACAATTGATTAAAGTGCATTCTTTATAAATATTAGTTAAATTTTTTTAAAAAAATTATAAATAATAGAAATTAAATAGTAAAGCTAAGAAATTATGTAGTATTCATAACCATACTCAAGGTATTCAATATTCACTTGAGATGTAATCCACTGATAAAACTAAAATATAGCATCATATTTTTTTGTTTTATGAAAAAAATGGCATTTTACATAAATTTATTCAAAATTATGAAACTTCCAATATATAATGCATATTACTTTTTGAAACTTTTAAAGGGACAAGAAGAATCAAGTATAATACCTTATACATGATTTAATTTTTGCCTCCCTACATCACTTGACAATTAAATTAGAATATGTTATTTCAATAAAAAACATTATATACTCATAATCAAAATTGATTGTGGATATCTCTCTCAGTGGAGGTAATTATAGTTAAACAGATCAAATAAGCAATTCATCTAAACAAATTCAAACATTAATAAGGTTACTATAATTTTAAATGACAGTTTTAATTGAAATAAATGAATCACTATGGTTATGATAGGAATAAAGCTATTCATTATTTACAGTATATTTATTTCCATTTAAACTTGTTTAGATATTTACAAAAATTTTAGAGAAAGCAATCATTTAAATAATCAAATAAAATTAATATTTTACATTCTTGTCATTTTTAAAATTACATTTATTACTCAATTATTACTTAAGATAACTTATGAACAAGTATAATAAGTAAATCCTATATATAACATAATAAATGAAAAAATTATATTAAAACGAATGACTTCCCAACAAAAAGAAAATACACTTTTTTCCAAAAACTGGAAAAAATATTGGGAAAATTAACTAAAAAAAAATGAAAACATTAATTAATAAGTATTTTGTCTGCCTCTACGGTTATCATGACCCCGATATGAAGGAGAGGTAATGGCAATGTCCAAATAATCACCGATCTGAAATCGACATGATGCAAGTGTTTTGTTATCATCCTGGAACTTTTCCCCAGAGCAAGTTCTTCCAATATCTCTCATTCTGTAACCAGGACCTCGAGCTTCAGGGAACACAAGAGCAAAATCAAAGTATGTACCTTTACGTCGAGAATCTGGATTGACTTCCTTGACAAGATTTGTCAATTCTTTTAAAGTAGCATCCATCCTATATTATAGTAACAAGAAATAATGGAAAATGAAAAAAGCTAAAAGAACTGGAAAAATGTATGTACATAAAAGTCATTTCATGATTACTACAAAATTGGTTTTGAAACATATGATTTAGTTTATACACCAAACTATTTTAAAATCTAAGTTATGGTTTGATAAATAACGAGTCACTCAGAACTAAACTGCTTTTGTTGACTGAAATTTTACATTTCCTCTTTTTAAACATCAAACATGCGCATTTTGTTATTTCTTTTATCTAGTTTATCTTAATAATTAAAGAAAACATCCAACTTAAAATTTTATAAAATGAATATTAAATATTTCATAAAAGCTTTTTTTTTTAATCCATAAATTGTAGTTTATAGGAGGAAAGATTTTTTTTTAGAAAAATAAATATTCATTTAAAAAAAATACTTTTTATCAATTTGTAACTCCCAATTCTATTTTTGGACCCAACTAAAGGTGTAGGAAGAAGTGAATGACGACTCGACATGCTATTTTCTAATTATTTATTCAGCATACTAATTAACTCAAACACAAATCAATTAATCAGATTAAATGAGATGTTTCCAGGTAGAGAGCAAGGGTTTTGTAACAAGAGTCACATGTTTGGAAAATATTTCTGATAAATTGATCCATCTTTTATGAATCAATCTTCTACTTTAATAAATGATTTACACAGTAGCTATGTGACCAATTGTCACTTAAATCTCTTTAATAATTTAAATATCAAAACACGCTATCAATATGACTAAAACCTGAACTGTAGATAGTCTTCCTATCTTCCACTTAATATTTTAATCTCTTGGTAACTTCAATTTTTTTCTATCTAACTATCTCTTTCTCTATATCTCTCTTCTATCTAACTAACTAGCAAGCAAACCTATATATGCAATATATAATAGACCTAATTTACATATCACAGTTTCTTCTTCAGAAAGGGTTAGTGGAAGAACATGTATAGATAAGTCACAAATTAAATTTACATTTTTGTTACAAAAATAATGAAAGCAATATAACTGGCCTGTGTCCAGGTCAGTTTATAAAACCAAACAAAGATTTAAACTATAACTTGAATAAAATTCTTTTTGTGATTTTGAAAACAAATATAAAGTAAAAAATAAATGATGCAAGATAGTACAAATATTTCAAACCTTTATAATTAATTCTTCAACATTTAAACATTTATTTTAAAGCTGCATCTGTTTTTTATTCATGCATGCTTTTTCTGGGACATAATAAATGTTTAGCGATATACAGCATAACACAATATTAAATCTACATCTTACAAGATTTATAATCTTTCTTCTAAAAATTAACATATGAATAAAACTCTATTAAAATATCCATCATTGAATGTATAACATAATTAAGATATATATCATACATATGCTGCAACTTATATATTTGTATCAGATTAAAACTTCACAATAATTTTTTTATTTTAACTAATTCATTAATTTTTCAAAAGAAAGAACAAACAACTTGAAATAAATCCATAGAGATTACAAAAATGTAGAAATCAATGAATATATGTTACCATTAAAGTGTGAAATCCGTTATTTTATAGAATAACTAGGTATTTCATAAAATAACTAGACAAGTCAGTTAAAGTATATAAAACTGTGGAATTCTATGATTTAACTAGGTATTCTATAGAATAACGATTACTTGATCCTTAAAGTATGAAATACAGCACTTGAGAAAGTTCTTTGAACCAGTTCTAGCTGTTTTGGGAAGGATTTTTCTGATTAAAAACTAGAAAAGGCCGAAAAAAAAAACAATTATACTCTAGATACCAGTTCAGTATATGTCAGCAAGAATTAATTTCTATTGAAGAAGTTAAAAATATTGACACAATGCTTCATCTGCTGCAACAGCTCAAAGCTGCAGTGCTGAACAAGGATTTAAAAAGTGTTTATGTAAAAAAAAAAAATGTGTAATGATAAAAGTAGGCTTGTTTCAAAAATAATAAGCAGTTTAATCCAAAGTGTCATCAAAGCAATTCATGCTTTAATAAATAAAGAAAAGTAAAATAAAGGTATCTCATAAAATTTAAATTAATATTTCTTATATTTTTGTTTAAAAAAGAAAAAACAATATTTTTATGAAGCAACAATTTTTCTTCCCAGCATGTATACTTGTTGATAATATTTAAATATAATCTATTTTTGCAACATATTCTTTTTTTCCTTTTCTGTTTAAGTAATGTTAGCAATATGAGAAATAATAAATTATATCAACTGCTTTCCCTAATTATTTATCAATTATTCATCCACAAAAGAAGCAAAATGTATTTTTAAGAGATTTTAGCTATTTATGCACAATTAATTTATAAAATATCTTTGAAATTGTTTATTTTCACTCTCCTCTTCAACGGCCTATTCTTAGTTATTTCGTAGAATAACAAGGTAAAGCATGAAATTTTTCATCTTTTTTATACTTTGACTGACTTGTCTAGTTATTTCATGAAGTACCTAGTTTTTCTAGGAAATAACTGAATTATACACTTTAACCGTAACATATACACAAGATGCTATCAAAAAATTTTCAAACTTGATGGAAAAACAATTATATTTGGATTACTGTCATTTCTTTCAAAATTGTCACCTTATGAACATTACATTGAATCCATTGCCTTATCACCCATTGAAAGCCCTTTTGAAGTCCATTTCTCGACATTTTTGAAGAACCACTCATGATTCTCATTTTTCTTACTTGCAACTTAAGAATGTCTAGAAGCATTTAAATTAAATAAATGTGCCTAATATAGATTTTTTAAAAACTGAAATAGTAAACAAATTAGTATAAAATCCTTTGGAATAGAACTGACGACTTGCTTGTGAGCAGACAGGTTTAAACCATTCAGCTGTGCTTATTCAAATACCCAGCATGTGGTAGAATGCGAGCGAGAATTATATTAACATTGCACTATAAAACCACACGAGGGCTATTGGTGGACTTTGTAATTTTGAACCATGGTCAAAACCTGAGCTGGCACTACCCTTCTCCTATCTTCCATACCATACCAACAGTAGGAGGTTACTAACAAAAGGAGTGAAATATTTTTCGTGTTAAAGGATATTGCTAAAAAAAAGCATACTTCACAAAATTACGTTTATTAAAGAACATTTTATTTGCATAGATATGTATGCATTTAATAAAAAATAATGAAACAAAAACATTCACAAAAACTTAATGAAATTCAAAACAAAATTTTCAAGTTTTTTGAAAAACGAAAAATTTATTATTGAGTTTTTGGAAAATCTGATATTTTTCTTTGCATTGTATTTTAAACCCTCCAAATGTCAACAAGTTGTTCGATGTTGCCCATCTTGCTATTAATTTCACCATTATAATTTGCGTCTAAGTAACTTTGCATACTTTGAACCATGTTCCTCATTTTGGATGATATAGGAACAGGAGCTGCATAATTCATTTCATTTTTGACGGCGGAATTTGCATCAATGAAATTTTTTAGCTTTGAACAAACTCTAAAATGTCTTTGTCTGCCACAATTAGGGCAGTACACACATTATCATCTACTGCCACAAATTCTTCCGATGACACAGTAGGACAGTCCAATAATACCGAAACTTTCTCAAACATTTCATCAAGTGTCTGGTCTTTTTGTGTATTTTTTTCATTCCCAGAAGAGAAATCTTTTCTATGTTAATCAATTTTAGTTTCGTTTTAAGAGGGGGAAAAATGAATCAAAATACATAGTATTTTGTTGGGACCATTGTATTATTTTGTGTAAACCGATATTTCGTCTTGATAAGCAATATCACATTAAACATATTTCACTGTACTTGAATACATACACATGCTTGTGAGATTAAAATAATTTAACTTAACTGTCATTATATAAATATGTGTTTTTCACCTTGGGCAGCTGTCAGCACATCTCCTCCAAAATTAGACAAAGCCCCAATTACTAATGCAATTGCCACCCAGCCAGTATGGTGGATATGAGCCTTGACTTGTAACTATGTGGGCTTGGGTTCAAGTCCCGAATAAGGCATGGATGCATCTTCTTTGAGAAAAGAAGTCGGACTTTCACCTGAAATGGATTTCTGTTTCGAATAGAAAACAGCGCATCCCTTCTGTTATATGCTGGGATCATCATTTGTATTAAATGTCTATATTCTTCTCTTTGCATTGTATGTTTCTGTTGTTCCACTCGTATTTCATACGTATCCCAGGATAAAACCCCACAACAATAACAACCAATGCAATTTAAATAACCAGCTTTCAACTAAAAAAGTGTCAGCATTACAGCAAATGTTGAATAAAAAAATGTAGGTTATATATATAATTTCAATCAAAATGTATTTGAATTCTAAATTTAACTTACCATGTATATATCTGAAGTTCATTGGGTGGAACACTTCCTCTAACAAATTCACTCAGAGAATGATGTCTGTTGTTACTTAAAAAGACACGTAGCAGGAGAGGACATGTCTAAAACAAAACTTTCAATATCAGCACTATATAAAGTTTCTTTTTTAAAAAAAAAATAACAAAATGATTGTTATAATTGTAAATTTCTATTGTTCAGTCATATTGCAAATGAGAAATCACATTTCCCACAAAATTCAAAGGAGAGCAAATCATTTTAAGAAGAAAAAATTTGTGAAAGATAAAAATTAAGTTATTTTTTTAAGGTAACATTTTAAAAAGTTCATGCTTATAATCCAGTTTCATCAAAAATCACATGTCAATTTCAAATGTCAGACTTACTTAAAAGCTTTTTATTAGCTGAAGAAAAACAATACTCAAGCAAATACAAGAATGTAATATATGTATTAAAAGAATATATGAAACAGCTTTGAAGATACTACTATGCTCTATAAGATTACACCAAAAAGGGTCAGTTACGACAGTTTTGTGAATGTGTCAAAAATATTTTCCGCCAAGATATCACAAAGGTCTGACTGTCAACCTCTTGCCAAATATGGCATAAAAAAAGGCATTTATTGATCTACTGTGGTAACCTGGGATTTTCATCACTAATATCTTTATTCCTGGCAACCCTAAACCCAGATTTGAGACTAAGAAACTGAATTACTTCAAAATTGTTTCAATAACTACTGTAGAATTTGGTGTATAATGCACACCTATACTTTCAAGAGGATTTTTTTAATCTGAAGGTATATTCTTTGTAAAACGTGTACCCCCTCTTTTACAAAAAGAAAACTGATATATATAGACGTGTGCAATGCTCTTATGTTTTGGAGTAATTTATTCACGATTTTTTTCCAAGCTTCAGAACAATTAGTATATTTCTAGCACTATAATCTTTTAAGTTTATAAGGAATGTCATTTCTTTCAAATAAACGGTATTTTTATATATAAAAGTCTAAATTTTTATTTGTTTGTCTTTTTCTTATTTTTAAAGGTCTCATTTTTATACCCAGTATATATCGCAAACTCATAAATTTTGATCTTATTTTTTGTGCTTAAAGTGCATGTTATATGCCGGATTTTATGGTAATTAGTTATACAAAATATTTAATTAGGTACTTCATTCCAGAGGCAGCTGGCGACCTTTAAAATTACTTTTTTTGCCGATTTAAATACCAAACACAAAAGAAGGTGTTTTTTTGTGTTTTTGCGCATGCATCACAGCACTCAAACACATGAATTGTGTAATATGCTTACCACAATTAATAGATTTTTATTGGCACTACGCAATTTTTTTGTTGCATTTTTACGGCCCTCGAAACAGAAAAGTAAATTTAATTCTTTTAATAAAAACATAATACTTTAGTGTTTTTACATGACTTGATGGCATATTTCAATTCTTAATCCTGACACCATTTCTAGGTGAGTTCATATAACTCGGAATATATGTAACTTGGCTTTTTTGAAAAGCTTAATGATTTTTTTTGCATTACTTTGTGCTGCTGACAAAGTTAAATTCTTTTCAATATTCCCATTGAAGAAAATCGTGTATATATAGCTGCTATTTTGTAGGAAACCAGGTTGCATTCTTCCTTATAACTATTTCAATATATAAGATAAAACCTGGTTGTATTTAGACAATTTATCTGAACATTTTAATCTCAATTAGGTGCTTTTCTTTTTCTCACAACCAACTTTGACTAGAGTATAAGTGCCACTGAGGGAATATAAGGTAATTAGAGATGATCAAATACTATACAAAAAACCTAAGATTATTATAAAAAAAGTACACTAGCATATTTGTAAACATTTGTACTGCCCTAACTTATCATACAATAGCAAGTAGAGTGCATAGCTTTGTTCAAGAAATGTTAGTAAAAAAGTTTGAGAATTAATGAGGCAAACTTGTTTGATAGAGATGCATTTGTCAAAATGTTTAGAGAAGCAAAACTCTGTAAAAAATTCTTGTTCCCTTAAAACTACTAATTCATTTTTCAACACTTTTATTATCTTTGAAAACTCTTATATTACTCATTAGAATTCACATTGGGTAGGAATACTGGTCTTTCACTCTTTCAGATTTTGACATCCTATTAATGGCAAAGAAACATAGGTACTTACCATATTTTTCTGGATATAATCTGTGGATTATGTGTTAAAAAAAGTTTCAAATTTCTCTGTGTGTATATACCACCGCGGATAATATGATAAATATTCTCCATCAGAAACGCGAACAATAAAGTTTTTAAATAAATACCACTTATGTTTAATAAAATAAATAACAGATGGCACTGAAAGCTTTTACGACTCGGTTGATGTATTTCAGCTACTATCAGTTTTCTCCAATTGCATTCAAAAACGAATTCGGTTCCTTGCAAAGATATTACAGTTTGCTAGTCACTGGCATCATTTTGCATTCTGTGTTGGCCTGAGCTGTTTTGTCATGAAGATGTTCAAGTTCATATATTGTCATGTTTGAAGCGGAAGCGTATAAATTACACGGCTAATCCTTGAACTAAATGTTATAGAAAAGGCTACCGAAGTACGAAATCGAGACACTCCAAGATTGTTTAACGTTGATGAATCAAATATTCACAATTGTGAAGAGGAAAATAAAAAGGCTAATTTTGAAAAATGTGACCCAAAACTTTTTAATTATGGACTTGATGAAACACATCCCAGTGAGAATGTTAAAAATGCCCTGAAGTCCGCATCTGCAACTAATACCTTCAGGACTGAAAAAGAAATTACAGCCTTTAGATGTCGGAATTCACAGATAATAAAATCGAATGTTTAGAAATTATGGTAACAATGAATGTCCAATGGAGAAAAGAATTTTACAAATTTTTTTTTTCTTCTGTATAATTTATTATTTATAATTTTAATCATATTGTGTATTTTTTTTTATCTGACACTACATTATCAGCAGTATATATTTTGGATTATTCTCTGAAAAAATTGTCATGGATTATACGGCGCTGTGGATTATATACAGGAAAATACGGTATACCACAGTCAAATTTGCATCATATGGATTATACCAATTTTCCTAAAATATTTTCTTCAAATAAAACACAGAAAAAAGAAACTATTATTATTGCTGTGATGATATCATGGTGTGATTTGTTTGGAGCAAATTTGGGTGCTTGAATTGAAAATGCAAGTTGCAATAGTGGGGTTGACCAACTTGGCAAATTATCTTAAGCATTAGCATTGCTGCGAGTGAGTGAGTGAATATTAACGTCCCACTGTTCATCTACATGAAGGCTTTTGGGGACAGTGTGCGTAATTTTGAACCCTGGTCAAGTGACACAGACGACACCTGAGCTGGCACCCCCTCTCCTAACTACCACACCACACCAACAGGAGAACGTTTGAGCTCTCGACAGATTTAACGTGCATCGCTCCCCCACAAGGCAGGTCTTCAGTGGTACTGGGATCGAACTCATGACACGCTAGCCACCATCCGATGTCTAGACCATTTGGCTACCATGGCCACAACATTGTTGCAAGAGTATGTAAATATTAAAATATCTATAAGATAGAGAAGCCTTTTGAAAAAAATTTCTATATTTTACATGAAAAACTGACATTGTCTTAGAGGCTTTTTAATGCTTAATTTGATAATAAATTTCATTACAAGCAACTATAACAATTTATATTAATTATTTTAAATATAAAAAGCCTTCAAATTAATTTTGTAATTTCATTCAAAAAACTTTTAATGTTAAAGTAAGATACTTTTTTGAGTTTTTAATATATACTACATTTTCATTAAGTATTAACTTATCACATTAAATTTTAAGAGAACGTAACTAGACTAAAATGGCAAAAAACTCTATATAAATCTTTCAAGAACTATCCAACTTCAAATGTCAAATAAAGTTGAAATTATCTTAGCTGAATTTTTTTTTTAGAAAAAACTTATATAATTCTTACTAAATATGTGAACAAAAACTAAAATACACTTTTTTTTGAAAAATCCATCGTTGGGTGTTTGGCTGCTTCATTAATTGCATTATTTGGTACCGTATTTCAGTACTTGCGTATTAGTATCACTGTAGCAAAACTTATTGCCAACTCCGATTTCCTACGCATCATACGCGAGGTATTGGCTGTAACAGGGGTGCCCAACCTTTTTGGGAAGCGCGCCACAATCTGATAAAAAAAAGTTATGCGTGCCACTTCCAACTTTTTCACCAAACTAAAAAATATACAAAAGTGAAAAAATTTTACTTATAGGCTTATTATGGGTTATTTACAGCAAAAACATATTTTTAAATACAAATTCTACATAGTAAAAATGTAAAAAAAAAATTAAAAAAAAATGGTATAACAAATAAAACAAAAGTAGAAACTTGTACTTTATTGTTGATAAATTTTTACAGGATCAGTCAGTTAGCTTATGTAGAAAATAAAAATAAGCAACTTGAAACATTTAATTTTAAAAGATTACTAAGCAGTCAGTACTTTTTCTTATAATGTGGCTTTTGAATTTGTAGTTTTTTTACTACAAAGATGTTAACAGTAAAAGATGCTAAACAAATTTGTAAAGATGCTAAACAAATTAGGCATTTTAGGTGTATATCAGTTAATTTTGAGTGATATTTTGATTTAATTACGTTCATAACAGAAAACATTTCTTCACAAACATATGTTGATCCAAACCTACAACAACATCTGACCACTAAATCATGTAAATTTGAAAAATTGCTTGGTGGCACAAATTTTTAAAATTCGATGTAATTCTGATTATTTGCAGTTAAAATAATTTCCTTATATTTGCTTTTCAGATTAATATGGTGCTTTAGGTCAATAATTTCGATTTGTACTTGAGGTGGGTAACAATTAATGTCTTGAAAAAAAATCTAAAAAGGATTAGTGAAAAGTTCAGTATTTTTTTTATTATCTTTAAAATCCTCAAACCTGGCACTGAAAGAATCCTGCAAAATGGATATTAAATTTTTAAATCTATCATAGTTCGGAACATTACAAACTTTGCCAGACAATTCCTTCATGAATGGGAAATGAGCTAATTTTTTCTCTCCAAAATCCAGACAAAAAAGCAAAAGTGTGTTCACAAAAGAAGATATATGACCAACTACGATAGGAAGAAAATATAATTTTTTCCCCTATAATCTTAAATTTAAATTGTTTAAATTTTCCATTATATCGGTATGAAAAGCTAAATCCCACAGCCAATTTTCACTCATGAGGAGCGAGCATTCACTGGGCAGTTCATCGTTTTCTTCCAGATATTCTAAAACACATTCCCTCAAACTCCAAAATTTCACAAGTGAACTTCCTTTGGAAAGCCAGCGCACACTACAATGAAGGAGTAACTCGCCATTTTCTTCTGTGTCTTCGGGAAAAAGTGTACGAAATCTTCATTGATTCAGAGCACAAGCTCGTATTTTGTTGATACAGCGCACCATGGGGTCAACACCGAAAGACAAGTTTAAGTCCCTTGGCACAACCAACGGTCCAAGTTAAATTCTTTTGGAACAGCTATACAAATTCATTGTATAGCAATTCATTGTATAGTATTGTATTCATTGTATAGCTTGGAAGCATTTTGAAGTTTAAACAAATATTGTTCTTCCCAGACAATTTTAAAATCATGTACTTCATTATACTCTTCATAATTTCTTTCCGATGTCGAAGGCTTACTCATAAACATATTGAAAATAAAAATTTTTTAACAATTATGCTCACCGCTAAAATCTAAAAACAATTTTAGAAAAGGAAAAAAAGCTTAACATCTTCCTAAACAGAGTTTAAAATCAACTGAGTCTGGCAGCTAGAAACAATTTGCTGATGTTACGCTAAAAATTTTCTAGGCTCCGAATCCAGCATTCTGATTAGTCATGGATTCAAGTTCTCACTCCCTCTGCTTCATGAAGCGGCTACTTTGTGCAGATAGAATTACTTCTACCCTATCAATAACTTCTCTCCTAATATATTGCAGAATTACTTCTTGACATTACAGAAATTGTAAATAGCCAACACATTCCGAAAAACCTTTTTATCTGACATCACACTGACAGCCAATAGCTATAAACACTAAACTTCAGCACAGCAAGGGAAAGGGGAAATTCGAATGGAAATCCAAGATGTTAAAAATTAACCGCTCCCGAGAGAGGGTGACTTTTTGGGGAGATTCGACCGTCCGAGAGAAAGAAAGAATTTATTTGTTTTTAGTCTCATGTTACTCAACACTTTTCTCGAAACTTTAGCATGCTGTGGAATTGTAAGTTTTGGAGCATGATCTCATTTTTGCAAGCATCTCATTTTTGGCGCTATACTGAAGAAAAGAAAAAATCTTGCATAGCTTTAAAATCTCAAGCTGAAAATTTCTGTTTTTTACATATTCTCTTCATAATTTTCTATTGTAATCCAATTAATTCAGTAATATTTTCAGAAAACTTTTGTAATTTTTCAATAAGTTTTCGCGTGCGACAGTTACGATTCCCACATGCCACAATGTGGCACGCGTGCCGCGGGTTGGCCACCACTGGGCTATGTCACCCATAGGTTGCGATAATACGTAAATACCCATGAAAATTTGCGTCATGCGAATCGTGCCATGATTTCAAGACAGCAAGATTTTCATAAGTTTTCGTTAACAAAAAAACCAATCAGCCAGATTTCGGTGAAAAATTGCACAATTTGTGAGGTGCAAATTTGGCATATGTTTTAAAACGAATAACATCAAGTTTGGGAAGAATTTGCAAGATTTAATGGCAATCTTTTCTCCTAAGCGATGGAAATCATCGACAAAAAATTTGCAGCTTAACGTTTAACTTACTAAAAAAATCATGCTTAATAATTACTAGGCAATTAAGATGTTTACTTGCTTAAGACACAACAGGTTAACAATTATTCGCCATTACCTTTTCTCGATCGATAGAAACAGCTTCAGTTTTCTCCTCTACAACAGATTCCATCATTAGACGGTGTCACGTAAAACAAATTTACAGCGTAAAAGAAAGTGTTATTATAATAATAAGTTTAAAAAAAGTTATGAAATTTTCAATATTCAATACGAAAAATAGATATATAAGGGAGATACTCGATTGTTGCTTTTGCGGTTAACCGTTAATATTTTACATAACAATTTCTTGCATCAAACTATTCATGAATTTTTACTGTGTAAGAAATACTTTTACAAAGGAAGAAAAACTGAAAATACAGCATATAGATAAATAATTACTTTATCAATATAATTAATGTTTTTGTCTGTTTTTTCAAACATCATCATGATTCGCAAAATATTTTATTGAAATTTAATGGC
Organism: Trichonephila clavata; assembly: GCA_019973975.1. NCBI lineage: Eukaryota > Metazoa > Arthropoda > Arachnida > Araneae > Nephilidae > Trichonephila > Trichonephila clavata. Next base: position 65,168 of record BMAO01001785.1, on the reverse strand, counting down.
AACATGTTGTTGTCGCATGTTTTCATTTCATTTTTGCAGTCTATCGAAGCGTATGCATTAATGGATAATTTTGTGTGTGGCTCCTTAACCCTCATTAATAAAGTGTTTTTCAATGTGATTACAAAAATAAAATTATACGAAGTTTTATCTCAAACTTCTGGCAAATTTTGCATTTCAAAATTAAAGTCAATTTTTGTGTTTGCTCATTTTTAACTGGTAATCTTCAACATCCAAAATGTTTAAAATTGATGATTGTTTCAGATCATCAGATATTTTTAATGAGATACTTATTAAACGTTTTGAGGAAAATTTTGGTCTTTCAAACAATTCTCGTCTGTGGATGACTCCTGGCCATATTATATTTACAACAGAAAATACTAAAGTCCATACTTGTGATGCAAGACCTTATGATTTTAGCACATCTCCCAGTGAAGCTGAAACTGATGAACTTTTAGCGACATCATCTTCAGTTTTGGATATATTTTTCGATACTGAAAATACTTCTACTCGAATGTTTGTTGTTTTAATGAATGGTGATGTACAAATATTTGAATATCGAACTCTTTTATATGAATGGGCCAGAATTGGCTATTTCAATCTTAATATAGTTTCACCAAACAGCAATAATAATCATGTACTTGTAACTCAAGTGATGATATCACAAAATCAGAATATGATATATTGGTCACAAAAATCAGGATCCTCAGATACCTGTTTCGATTTGCACAAACGCGAAATTCCATTAAATGGTGTTAGAGAAATCACTCAAAGTGCTATTGGAGTACCCCAGAAACTTTTAAAAAATTGCCCAGTATTTGATCTTGTTGAAATTAGAGATAATGTGTGTATAATTCCCCATCTTCCTAATTTTGTTAATCTCTATATCATACTATCTGCTCGTTTACATGTGTGGCTCTTCCATATGGATGGAAAATTGCTATGGAGGGGCATTGTTGGAGATAGTCCTATAGACTTTATATCTTTGTGTACAAAATCAATAGGTTTGTGGAATCAGAGTGGGAATATAATAGTATGTAAATTATTGGATACAGTGAAAAATTATGCTTACATTTTAAATAATGATACTTTGATTGCAATAGCACCCAATGGTGAAATACGCAAGAAAATTATCTTAGAAACTAAATCATCAAATATTCAAGATTGTTTTATTATGCAGAATATTATTTGTATATTTAAAGATGATTATAAAGGTATACAAATCCATAATATTTGTGATGGTCAAGTTGTGCAATTCTTTGATTTGACTAATTATTCCCCAATAAATGGGATTTGGTATCATTCTTCCTGTATTCCTAATATTGGATTTTATTCTGGTCATAAAATATATAGATTAAATTACAAATCTTTGAAATCTCTAATTATGACTGATCCTCCTTGTAATTTACATGATCAAAATTTGTTAAAGCAAGAAAACTTCCATGTTTTTTCTTTGTTACGAGATGTCATACATCATAAATTTGAATCGTGTGATATTCCATCACTGAAAGGAATGCCGAAAGTTTTACAAAGTGAAGCACTGTTGTTGGCTGTTAAACAATCTTGTAGAGAAAATGGATTCAAGTCAAATGATTTTCCAATTAAAAACATGAATAACATACTTTCTGAAAATAATGAATTGCCAAAAACTAAGTTGAATGAGATGTTAAGTCCAATGGTTGAATGTTTCTATAAACTAGAAAAATATAAAATAGCTCAGTAAAGGTTTCTTTACTTATTTTGTAGTATAACCATAACACTATTATACTTTTTGTGAACTTATGTGCAATTTCTTTGAATTATAAAAAAATGTTATCTATTGGTCATTTATTTGTAAATATAAATTATTACTGTGTATAAATAATGTCAAATAAATATTGTTTTCTAACATTTAAATATTTTTAATCTTGATTACTTTGTTTCCTACACATACCAGCCTTAACTGTACATGTTAGTTTTTTGTGCTTTTACCCCAACTGCCACTAACACTCCTGTGGTCTGCTAATTATTACTATAAACAGGAAATTCATCGGATACAATATTTTTGCCTTTGTTAAAAGGCAAATGCAAACTAAAATTTTTTAGCTTTTAATATTTACGGCAACTTAAAAGGTTTGATTTGTTTCTTAATTCACATTTTACTATATGAAATTAAGTGTAAGTATAATTATGAGTATCATCTACACCTTTGATTTTATTCAAGCGGCAGCAAACCACTTTCTAATGTATATAAGTGAATTTTCTTTAAGTAAATTATTTAGCTGTAAATTTTAAAGTTTTTCATGACATTAAAGTATGTTTTTCAAGTGATATACCAAATTAAAAAATGATAAAGGTCTAAAATAATTTGAATTTAATTATATGAAATATTTATCAACATTTTATGCTTATAAAGAAATCCAAATAGTTGTCTATTTTGAAGTATCCCTTATAAAACACTTTTATATTTAAAATGTTATGTTATTAAATAAAGTATTTTTAAATTTAACCAATTGAAAAATTTTGAGTCAGTTAACTAAAATTGCACATTTTTTAAAGTAGTAAATAACATTCTTAAGGGTCCCGTAGACAGAAATTCCAACTCTAAAACGATGAAAGCACCCCCTTCTGGGAGGGGGGAATGGGTGTTTCTAAAGGAAAGGCCAAGTACTCATGAGTACTGGTCTTAATAATCGGAGGTAAATAGTTCCTTCATAAAAGATAAATTATATGCCTTTTTTTCTTAATTTTCAATATTTTCTTGACTTTGAAATAAACATTTTTTTCAAGCTATTATTTTTCCAAATTTGCATTTACTTGATCCCATTTTCTGATGATTATGTTCTGACAGCTGTCATGATGAAAGAAAATGATGTCACAGAATCATACAAGCCTCTTCTACAACAGTTGAGAGAGGGATTCAAAGTGCAAAGGGAGTTCGAGACAGGAAACCCTCCCCCCCCCCTCTCTTTTGCCTTCTATTTTTGTTCTTGGAGGGTCCAGTTTAGAACCAACTGAAGACTATTTATATGACAACTGACCCCTCTTTTACTGCCCACCCCATGGCAGTTTTAGATTACATGAAACTGTGCCCGACATTCTAGTTGTACAAAGAAACTGCTTTTTTTACGCTGTTTCGTTTCTGTTTTGGGGAACATCAGTTTTTCATTTGAATTTTATAAAAATATAAGTTTTAGTTAAGGCAAAAACCTTTATATATATATTTCTGTACATTCAAAAGAATTTTCTGTGATATTCTTCAATACTAAATTGCATCAAAATCCTGTTTTAAACAGTTTAATGACAAGAGAAATTTATAAAATTAATGGAATGAATAGAGTGTAATGTGATTTAAATTATTCTCTTTCCTGAAATATTTCAGGTCAGTTCTTTATTTCCGATTCAGTTCAATAATTTTATTTAAAAACGTTTCAAGACATGTAACAAAAAAAATCTTATATAAATTTAATAAAGTATAGTGGCGTAAATACCAATGGGCTCGGTGGTGCCGTGTACAGGGGCCCTTGAGCTCAGGGGACCCTCACGGTTTGTGTTCATCATTCAAAAAAGCTATGAGCGGACAATCGTAAAGTTACCTGACTGACAAACAGATTTGGTAAAGTAGTAATTGGTTCAGCCGTTGATGTTTCTGAGAGATTTGTGTCCGTTGCAAAACAAAAAAAATCCCTGCTGCGTTGAGTTGAATTTTGTGCAATTCTTTTCGGCTGTACTCCTTCAGTTTTTAATTTTTTTTCCTCACGTTTCTTTTGTCGAAAATCTCGCATACATTCTGCTCTGGATTTACCCGTCTCGGCAAATCACAAAATCGTTTTAAAGCTATTGTATTCCAGATTTTAATTTCAATTAACTTTTTTCACCAATCATACTAAATATTTTTCTTATTTATCACACTGTTATATTTTTAATATCACAAACAGAAACCAGCAATATATTTTATAAAAAACAAAAAGAATTTAAAACCGTGGAGGATTATATACCATAATGACTAAAGACGCGAGATTCCCAAGTTCAAAAAAGGTCATGAAGAATACAAAGAAATTGTAAACTCAAGTGTCATTCTCGCTATCCGATCTTAGCTTAGAACAGGGATGGCCAACTCAAATGACCTTGCAGGCCACTTCGGAAAACATTATAATCCTGCGGGCTGCAAATAAAAATTATATATCTTTATATTATATTTAGACCCATCACAAACATTTATTGGAATGAAAATTTAAAAAGGAATGAATTATTATTGATTTCATTATTTTTCATCTATACAAGCATAGATAATTTATAATAATAATGCAAGGATCAAATATGTCTAATTCTAGCAATAGGCAGCGCGATGGAGTTATAGGAATCGAGTGTGATGCTGCACTGCAACACCGCACACTTCTAAGAATGTATTAAAACAAAAGAAAGGTAATAAAATAGAAACAGTTATGAAGTATATTTGTTACAAAACACTACATTAAAAACAAAAACATTGTACAAAATAATCATATTTTGTAATGAATCTCGAGGGCCGCGGGTTGGCCACCCTTGGCTTAGAATTACGAAGTCTGTCGCAAATAACACGTATGGCTCTAGAGCAGTGGTCTTCAAACTTTTTCAACTCAAGGAACCCTTTGAACTTGAAAGTGTTTTTGTGGAACCCCTAGAACTAGAAAGTGTTTTCGTACAACCCCATTCCAATCAGAATTTCCCGGGATTTTTGGGGAAAATCTCTTTATAATTCCTCAGATGTCAAACATTCAAATTGTGGAGGGAGTGAGTGAATATTAACGCCACACTGTTCAGCTACACGAGAGCTTTTGGTAACGGACCTCGTAATTTTGAACCATGGTCAAGTGATGAGGATGACACCTGAGATAGCACCTCATCTCCTAACAACCACACCACACCAAAGGAAGGACGTTTGAGCTCTCGACAGATTTAACGTGCATCGCTCCCCTACACAGTGGGTCTTTAGTGGTGCTGGGCTTGAACTTTAAAATTGTGGAACTATTTCCCTGTATTTGTACTTGCAGGGGTGCATTCTTCATAGCGCATTAACTTAGAATTCATTTTGAGAAAAAAAAGCATTGATGAGTTATCTTGAATAATATATGAAACACATATATAAATGAAAATGTAGATACTGCTTTCCAGACAGAAATTTAAAAAAAAAAATTCTGCAATGTTATTTCTAAGTTTAATTTTCAGTGAAGGAAATAAAAATGGAATAAAAAATCAGTAGCAATAGTAAATAAATTAATTGAAATTTATATGTTTTAAGAAGAAACTATTAATGTTACTAAAAATATTCTTAAAATTATGGAAAACTTTCTGATTTATTTTAAATCAACGTCATATAGATCAATGGTATTTCATCTTCGGAATATTTGAATCTTATTTAAAATGCAATGATCAATAAATCCATTTAGTATGTGGAAACTTTCACAATATTTGAAATGAACAGCAGAACAAGAATTTAGAAAAAAGAAATACACACTTTTCTTTCCAATTCCTGAAATTCTGTCATATATTCTTTTTCGTTTAGCCGAAAGAAATTTTTTTTTTTGAAGCTGCGATTGAAGCGATGATTTATTTTATTTAATAACTGAAATAAACTGTGCAAAATAAGTTTTAAAACAGCTGATATTCAAATAACTTAAACCTGGAAAAAAACACATGAATTTCGATTTTGGAGATATGTAAGAAAAGAATGCGAAAACTTGATTCACTTTATCCTGACGATTCAAATGCATTTAATAAATATAAATAGTTCATTTTAATTATTAATAAAATATAACTTATTTAGTATATATAAATAATTTTAAGAAAGGTGGAATAAAAAACAGAGCATAGCTTTTTGTACAAAACGTATTTGTAGTTATTTTCAAGCACAGACTCAAACTTTCCTAAGAATGATGTAATTGTAAACAGTATCTTGAATGCCTATAGATTCTTAGAAAACAAGACCCATTTTGGGGGGGGGGGGAAACATCTCTGTTACACAATCCACCAAAGAGTCATAAATTACTACCTTTCACCAAGGGAACGCAGGGGAAATTTCATGTATCCTTCCGCAAGAAGGCAGAGTTACAAGATTACTTTCCCCTCATTCCAAGTATGCAATGCTGACTTATTTAATTACTCGCAAATAAATTAGTTTAAAAGTTTTAAAGTATATGCGTTTGAAAGAGCATAAAAAATAAAGGATTTCCGCGTTTTTACTTTTTTTATCCAATAATTGAAAATATTTTTATGATCGTTTCAACGCACTAAATGTAAATTTTCAAGCTTTTTATAAATATTTAGAAATTTTTTTAAAAAAATCAAAATCAAGAGAAACATTAATTTTTTTTTTTTAATCTTTAGGATGCATTTTGTTTTATACAGTTAAAAGCAATACCTTAGACGTAAATTGAATTATAAGAAACTCCATAGGATTAACATTACGCTCGGGTTTTCGTGGTGGCGTGTCACCGGGGGAGCCTTAAACAGTAAGAACTGCTTTCAATTTATGATCACATTAAAAGCATGAAACCAGTAATGCCAGATCAAAGAAAAATAAATTTCTTCGAGAACTCATTGTAAAGTGAAATAAAAAAAATTTATGACATGGCTAAGAACAAACAGGCAGATTGATACATTTTACAGCTAAAAACAGATTTCCACTGCTTGAAATTAGCAGAAAGAGAATTTTATAGTTAATTAGATTTAATATTATGAATAGTTAATAAACATCAGTTAAGTGTGAAAATTAATACATAATCTGATTTCATTGGTGCAACTAAAAATTACATTAAAAGTCAAAGATTACAAGTAGATATTGTATATATCAAAATTGATAACTTATCTGCTAACAAATCTAACATGTTTACAAATGAATAATATATGCAAGATAAACATCAAAATATTTAAAAAGAATACTTTTTCAATGCTGCATTTATTGACTTACATGCTCCTCATGCTACTGTACTCTTCATATATTTTTCATCATATTGGAGACAAATAAAAATTGGATTTGATTGATTTTTAACTCGGCACTTTGAAGCAACGCAAGAACCATTGGTGATTTGCCTCATAATTCTAAAATGATGAGAACGACATCCAAGTTAGCCTCCCCTCATTTTACATCATTATGAGGATTTTGAGCCTATATATTTAATGAGCATTAGTCCTACTACACAGCAGTTCTAATAAGATATTTCAATTTTAAAATAAGCTTTACAAGAGGATAATCTATTTTTAGAAAAGTTTCTAAATATTACATCAGAGTAATAATTAAAGACTGAAAAGCATTTTTTCTCCTCCATTGCTCAGTTTTACTCTTTTTAGTTAAGAAAGTTTACAAACATGCAGTAGAGAAGTGATATTTTTCTTAGAAAACAGTGCAAATTTTATAAATCATATTACTTATACTTTAAAGACCAAACAAAGATCTTTGAAATGTTTTATTTTAAATATAAATTTATTTAAATCTATTTTAATGTGCATTAAAGTAGATTTAGATACCTTACACAAAGGAAAAATCATATGAAATCATAATTATTTCCAAAAGATGAAAAATAAACATTTTATTTGTACAATATTTTACAGCAATCTTAATATTAAAATCAATAAGTTATTTTCAGTTGTTATCAAGAAAATACAAAGCTAGCTGTTCATCATCTTCAATATTGCGTCCCAATTTTGTGATTTTCTTGCTTCTATCAGATTCATCTACTTTTTGTTTCTTTACTTTTTCCTGCACATAATTTAATTTTCTCTTTCCATTGCTTCTGTAAAGGTAGCAATATTTTAATAAATATACATATTACAGTAAACTTAATCTGATCTAACATATTTAATAGAAGTATTTTTATAAGTTTCTGTATATTTAATAGGAAAATTATAAGTATAACAGAAATAAAAATTTTAAATAAATAAATAGTTACTTAATAAATTACTTTTCAACATACAAAGTTAACACTAGTCAAAAAGAATGGGAACAAGTTACATTAAGGTTAAAAATTCAAGCTTTCATGTGTCAAACATTGCTTTTCAAAATATATTGAATTGAAATATATATACATGTAAACGATTATTTATTGCCTATAGAACATTCATCACTGACAGTAAGAATTTGCATTAATTATTCAGTGTGGGAAAAAAATTGCAATTATAGAACCAATTATAAGTAAAAATTATGAGAATGAATGAACAGCACTTAGTCCTGTTGGGCACCTATCTCAGAAAAAAAATGACAGCAATAAATGAACTTGAAAAATAAGTTTAAAGGTAATTTAATAATGTGAAATATTATGTTTAGCAAAAAGTTTTTTGCCAACAAAAAACAATCTTGTAAAATAAAAACAAACAAAATTAGCAACACTTATGAGGATAATAATCTCCATTCAAATCTACAATGGTCTACCAGAGTTTTAGCAACTTTTCAATCCCTTCTGTGAAGAACTGTGGTGTTCGAGAGTCCAGAAAACAATCAACCTCATCATTTAAATGGAAGATTGTACCATCAAGCTGCAGATGGAAAAACAGATAGTAATCCAAATACGTCACGTCTGGGGTATATGGTGGATGTTGTATCAAATCCCACTCTAGCTTATAGAGCGTCTAGCTAATCATTTCCCTAACATGTGGCCAAGCATTATCTTGATGAATGAGAAACTCTATCCTTCTGAACTCTTCTTTTCGTTTTTCGCACATGGCATCATTAACTTTGATTAGCATATTGCTGTATATTGTACTGTTGATAGTCTACTCACTTTACAGGTACTCCTTATAGAAAATTCCACGACAATCCCACTATATACAGAAAAGCATGTTCTTGTTAGTTAGCATTTGTCTTGCAACTGAACCTGCTGATTCCCCGGGTGCTGACCACCTTCCTTTATAGCTTGTATTGCTGTAGTACACCCATTTTTCATCACAGGTCACAATTCTGTCCAGAATGTTCTCTTTCCTTTGATCTCTGAGCAGAGCCAAACAGTCAATTTGGGAGGCATCTAGCAGTTTAACTTAAAAATTAGATTTCTTCGTTTGAGAGCATTAACAATTATTGTTTGACAAATGTCAAGCTTTAATGCAACAGTTCATGTTGAAACATTTCTATCTTGATTAATGATTTGGTTTAACTGGCCACCAATCAACCTCAATAGTCGACCAGAACGTGGTTCATTTTCAATGTCGAAATTCCCAGCTTTAAACTTCCAAAACGAAACTTTTACTGTATCATAAGAAACAGTATTGTAAACTTTGATACATTTTTTGTGGCATTCAGTTGCACTGAGTTTATTTCCGAATTCATAGTACATGATGATTCTGATCTGTTGATGTGATGGTTCCATTTCAAACACTTTTTTTGGTGTACAAGATAATAAAGTTTTGACAAACAAATTTCAATCATGTAGTTCTAACATTTAGATTTAGAATGCAAAATCTATTTGGAGAAAGGTTAACTACTAAGGGAATAGCCGCTGATAATGCGGAAAACTTGCTCCCCTTGGCAGAAAACTTTTTACTTAACCAATAGTTCAAATTTCAAATAATAATATTATTAAATTATATTTTGTGACCAAAATATTTTTTTAAAAAAAAGAACATTGAAAGCCATGAGATAGAAGTGAAACTTTTTTGACAACGCTGGCTGTAAATGCAGGAATAGATCTAATTATATTAAACTGCTGGGGGAGCTTACTTTAATCAAATAAAATTCAAACTTTATTTATTGTATGAAAATAATATTTTTATTCAATTTTCTGCATCATCATTATCCAAGAAAGACACAATAGGTGTGTGGTAACTGAAGTAGGATATAAAAATCCTCGATTGTAGTCAATCAAGAAAATGTGAGAAAACTGCATCAATTGTGGTTCCGTATATTGTTGTTCCTTCTCTAAAATCAGTATTCATTTTCAAATTCAAGGCCCGTTTTAAGAATTCAAAGAGTGCCTTTGCTTCTTCATAAGTAAAATTAATATTAAAGTCTTCATTTAAGATAATCGGCTTTTAATCATCATCAGATCCAATGAATGCAGCAGCCTCTGATGTGTACAGCACTAAAACTTTATGGATGAAGGTGATAACAGCTGTGACAGGACTACCTGGTGATATATAGACTTTCGACTGGACTTGCTGCTAGTTTTCATTTTTTTCTTTCACCATACTCTTTTTGCATTTGTTCTAGGCATTCTGACTGGAATTAATTTTAATTTTAATTCAATGAAAATGAAAATTAATAATATAAACTTAATGCGTCACCCACAGAAGTCACTGTGTTTGTTTACAAGACGCTATCCATAGTGATTTTGGCCCGAACATTATTGACATGTACACAATGCCCCAAACACTCCCAAAATGGGAAGAGCCATATAATGGTAATCTTTTGGGTGTGTTTATTCGCTGAAAACAGCATGTTTATTATATAAAAACTACGAAAGTACACCATGCGAGTTCATTATGAGTAGTAAGGTTACCCACTTAATGTCTCCATTACCAAAGCACTTTTTGTCCGAAGCAGCAATATGCCCCACTCCATACCTTAGATGCAATTCCCCTTGACAGTCATCCAACTTTTTCACGGATATGACGCAAGTCACATGGTGTCCAACGCTCACTATCTCCTTACCAGGGCAACAATTCAGGGGGAGGTGGTGATCACTACTAATGTTCGCTTTTTCATCCTAATGCAAAACTGGGCAAATTTCCCATTTCCTCTCGCTCCTAAAGACGATTCACTTCAAAAACTATCAGAATGGTGGGCATGGCTATGCTTATTCAATCTGAGTGCAATAAAATTACAAATGAAAATGAGAAAAAATACAATTACTAGGCTGGCAGGAATAATCACACTTTATATTGGTGGTTGAAAGATTTGGAAAAGTAGAGCAGACTGAACAATCTACTTGCTTAATGAAATAGGAGATTTATACAGCTAATTGAAAAAGTGGTGCATTATAAAAATGTAGGATTCTAGGTCTGTGAAAATTTAAATTTCAACAATATTTATCAATTTATTAAATAGTTAAAATTTCTAATTTTGTCAAAATATTTCATCGTTGTTCCAAGATGAACTAATGAGAGCACTTAAAATTGTCTAAGAATTAGGTTTTGCGTGCTTTCTAGGTAATTTATATGAATTTTTGCATATAATTGTTGGATCACATAACAGAGTGACTTCTACCATATTAAACAATTTTAACAGAATAAATTATAAGACATTCTAAATAGAAACATAAATAATGTTATTTTTTAAAAAGAGAAAACCGTAAAAAAGAATGAAAATGTGAAGCAAATAATATTTGATGGATAGTAACTCTTAACTTAAGTAAGAACCAAATGTTTAAAATAAGATTTAGTTTTATTTTTTAAAGATTATAGAAAAATGTGAATTCAAGATTAATTTTAAATTCATACATACCTAACTTCCTCTTCACTTTCAGATTCTTTTGATTCTTCTAGTTCATTGTCAGATTCTGATTCTTGTTGCATATTTTCAAATTTTTGCTGTTCATCATCAGTCTTTTCCAATTCTTGCTCAGATTCTTCAGAGTCATTATCATAAGATTCATTTGCTTCTGAATCACTATTAGAAGCATTCATAGTATTTGGGTCAATGTCATCACCTGAATCATCATCATTGGATGTATTGCTCTCATTATCCTGCGAACAGAAAATTAATAATTAAATACAAAGAAAATAAAACTACATATATAAAAACAGTTTCACATTTAGTATTTTAGGTTTAGGAAGAAGCATTTTTATCAAGCTATTTCTTTGGCAAAGGAATATTTACACAGGATGTTCTCCTCTTAAATTTTTTATCAATTATTAAGTTTTTTCATTATTTACTTATTCATATATTTCACACTTATATTTTTCTTTTTCATTTTGTGAAAAGAGCTGTTACATTTTCTTTTAAAATATTACAATGCAGTTTAATAAAAGAAAAATAACTATATATATATATATATATCTAATATATAAAATTCTCCTGTCACAGTGTTTGTAACCAAACTCCGCCGAAACGGCTAGACAGAACCTTATGAAATTTTGTGCGTATATTCAGTAGGTCTGAGAATAGGATGTAAACTATTTTTTATTCCGATATTGCAATTAGTTGAGAAGATATTAATTAAAAACCTTAAAATCACTGTGTTGTTTCGCCTGGCGTCGAAAATCGGTTTCGTGCCAGAAAAATACTAATCTGTCAGAGAAAAAAGAAATCCGAATCCAGAGAAAGACGAATATCCAATATATCGTCGAAGAAATACCGAAAATGGCGGACAATCATTTACAAAAAATGTCAACAACGCCGACATTGACAATCGTTGGGTCGTGCCATATTCGCCTCTGCTCAGTAAAACATTCAATGCTCACATTAATGTTGAGTTCTGCAGCTCAGTGAAGAGCATCAAATACATTTGTAAGTATGTGAATAAAGGAAGTGATATGGCTGCATTTCATATTGAAAATACCAATGTGAATGCTCCTTCGATGAATAACAACGATGAAATAACGCTCTACCAAATTGGCCGGTACATCAGCTCCAATGAAGCTGTTTGGCGTACCTTTGGTTTCCAAATTCATGAACGCGATCCAGCAGTTATTCATTTAGCCATCCATCTTGAAAATGGCCAGCGCGCATTTTTCACGAACGAGACAGCGATTGATCGTGCTATAAATCCACCAAAAACTACACTCACCGAATTTTTTGTATTGTGTAATCGTGCAGATGCTTTTGGTGCCTTTGCATGAAAACTACTTTATTCAGAAGTACCACAATATTTTACATGGGCTCAAACAAAAATATGGATGCCCCACAAGCAAGGCACACCGATTGAGGCATGCCCCGGTTTATTCAAATCAAAAACCTTGGGGCGAGTATTTACAGTCAATCCAAGGCAGACTGAATGTTTTTATTTGCGACTGTTGTTGGTTAATGTCACTGGCCCATTGTCATTTCAAGATATACATAAAGTGAATGGACAATAGTATCTAACGTATAAAGATGCATGCCTTGCACTAGGCTTGCTGGAAGACGACAACCAGTGGGACCGTATGCTTACTGAAGCAGGATTGAGAACTGTACAGCAATACAAATTCGTCTACTATACGCTATAGTGTTGACTACATGTTTCCCAGCCAGAGCAGATACATTTTGGGATAATCACAAAGATTCAATGACTGATGATGTATTGCATCGACATCGAACACGGCTCAACGATCAAACGATAACATTCAGCGACGCTATGTACAATGAAGCATTGATTGTGTGCTATCGAGGACATTTGCATAGTCATTGCCAATTTACCACTCAGTCATTTCGGTATACATTCGCCAAATCGAAGTGCAACTACTTCAATGAACATTAAAGTGAATCGTGAACTGCAGTACAATATTGCAGAAATGGCAGTAATTATTACTCGCAATGTCCCACTACTGACCGAGGAACAAAGAACCATTTATGACTGCATTATGCTCGCAGTTTCAGCAGGACAAGGTGGATTCTTTTTTTTGGATGCACCAAGGGGAACTGGCAAAATATTCCTCATTTTGCTCATTCTCGCCTAAATACGATCAAATAATGTCCTCGCATTGGCCATTGCATCATCTGTCATTGCAGCAACTTTATTAGATGGAGGCAGAACAGCTCATTCAGCATTTAAGCTGCCATTATATATTCAAAATAACCCAGATGCAGTGTGCAACATAAAAAAAACAATCATGCATGGCCACAGTGCTGAAACAGTGTAAAATTATCATCTGGGATGAATGCACTATGGCACACAAACATTCGCTTCAGTTGTTGAACAGGACATTGAAAGACATAAAAAACAATGACAAACTATTTGGCGGCACTCTGTTACTTCTTTCATGTGATTTCAGACAAACACTTCCCGTCATTCCCTGTTCAACGTACGCTGATGAGATCAACGCTTGCTTGAAATCATCGCAACTGTGGCGTAATGTTAAAAATTACAGCTGTAAGTAAATATGCGCGTTCAAATTCTTCAAGACCTATCCGCTGAAACATTCTCAAAACAACTGTTAGACATTGGCAATGGAAAAGTAGCTGTACATGAAAATACTGGATGCATAAAATTGCTGACCAATTTCTGCACAATCATTAACTCGCAAAATGCTCTCATTGACCAGATATTTCCTGTTATACACAAACAATACTTGAATCATGAGTGGCTGGCAGAAAGAGCAATTTTGGCAGCAAAAAATGTAGATGTAAACAATTTGAATTTCAAGATACAACAGTTGTTGCCAGGGGACTTGCTGTCATACAAATCTATTGATACAATTTGCAATACCAACAAAGCTGTAAATTATCCAGCAGAGTTTTTGAAATCATTGGATTTGCCAGGCATGTCACCGTACCATTTACAACTGAAGGTTGGATCTCCGGTTATTTTGCTTCGTAATTTGAACCCACCACGACTGTGCAATGGCACGCGATTAGTCATTAAGAAATTGATGAAAAACATTGTCGAAGCTAGCATTTTGAATGGCAAGTTCCGAGGAGAAGATATATTACTACCACGAATCCCTATTATCCTCACAGATGTGCCAATTGAATTCCAATGGATTCAATTTCCAATTAGGTTGGCATTCGCAATGACAATAAATAAGTCTCAAGGCCAAACGATGTCTGTTTGTGGCTTAGATTTGGGCACACCATATTTTTCACACGGACAATTATACGTGCCATGTTCTCGCGTGGGTAAACCATCCAGTTTGTTTGTGTTGGCTAAAGATGGACTCACACTAAAAATATTGTGCACTCCATTGCGCTAAGAGACACTCTCTCTGATAATGTTATTTTTTTAAAATTTATTAGTTAAAATAATAAAAATACAAAAAATTCTAAAAAGGAATGTTTGTTCCTTTTTTACTTTTATAAGCCGTCATCATTCAAAGCGCAACATTCCTATTTCAGTCATATATCACATCCCCACACACTTACAATGAGTTTGTTATTTTTTATTTGGCTACCAAAATATTCATTAGAAATAATTTATTTGGCAAAACAACGTTTGCCGGGTCAGCTGGTATATATATATATTAAAAACAAAGAATTCTAGCAAAATATAGATCTAGAGTACTCTTTATAATATTTAATCATGGTTTATATGAATTTCTTTTAGTAATTTTTTAAATTGTAAAAATATATTCTATAATATTTTGTAAATAATTTTTAAAATCTCAACTATTATGTTTCTGGTTTAATATTAACAAAAACACTTATCCTAAAAAAAATGAAATTTACAAATACATATATCAGATAAACACTCAAGTGACAGAAAAACTAAAATAGAGAAGTTAAAGCAAGAAAAATGGCCTGAAGAGAAGCATGTATAACTATTTGGATCTGATTCAAAACTAACAAAGCCATAGATAAAAACCTATTGGCAGATAAATATATTGGCTGATAATGGTGGAGTCAATGATGATATGGGTATCAAAATATAACTGAAACTCTAATGCCTACAAATGGTTCATTATATATGTGTATTTTTTAAGAAAATGGTACATCCCTTCAAATTCTGTACTCATGCTAATTAGGTTTGTTCTGACAGCAGAATGTACCTCCAAACAACAATAAAAATGCAGCTTTATGCTTACTAGAGGAATCATCCAAGTTAGGAATTTTGCCACTCAGATCAGCAGCATTGCATGTAATGAAACATGTTGGATGCCATGCAACATACAAGATCTAAGAATACACCCAAATTGCAGCATGTTGCATAATGTAAAGTGAACTGTATGTAACATATTTCTATGAATTCATACCCTATTTTATTTTTTTAGCCCTTTTCTCCTGTGACAAAACCTATTATGTATTATTTGTAAAAATGTTCTTCAAACAAAAACTGCCATCTGTGTATATATTAATCTGGCTCAGTTGGTTCTTTAAGTGCCCTGGGCATATATAAATATCTTTCCAAAATACAAGGGGTGATCAAATGAAAAGGTACGAAACGACATAAAAATGAAACAGTTATATATTTGCATATTCCGCCAAGGGAGAATGTAGCGAGACATCTCAGGATGCCATTGGAGACTCTGACTGGGATCGAATCATGCGCGGGTGCCCGCATGCGCAGGAGCGAGCAAAGGCTCTTATAAAAAGCGGCGTCCAAATGATGCGAGCACAGAAAAAGCATTAACTCCGATGTGTACTGTGAGACACTCTGACGCCTATGCTGGTCCATCAAGAACAAAAGACCGGGGCTGCTCACGGAGGGTGTGGTTCTGCTCCATGATAACGCGCATCCACACGTCTCCAGAGTCACACAAATGGAACTGGACAAGTTCCAATGGGAGACGTTGGACCATCCGTCCTACAGTCCGGACATGTCACCCTGCGATTTCCATGTGTTTGGTCCACTGAAGAAACACCTGAAAGGAAAGCGCTTCAACTCGGATGACGTACTCAAGGACACTGTGAAGGACTGGGTCTCGTCACAGCCACAGGAATTCTGGGAACAAGGAATCCTGCGGCTTGTTCATCAGTGGGATCGTTGTGCTCAGGCCTATGGTGTATATTTTAAATAAAGTCTATATTTGTACCGACCGTGTCGTTTCGTACCTTTTCATTTGATCACCCCTTGTATGATTCTTTATCTTTGCACTGCTATCATTAGAAGTAATCTAAAGGCTTGGGAATACAATAAAATGACCATGACAGTATTTGCGAAGGATTTACTTATTTCAGCGAAAAATTTGCTATTTTATACTTTTTCTCCCCCCCCCCCCAATACACTGCATAAGAGTACCTATGTGAAAAACAATGGCACCAGGGAGGGAACAGCAAAGTTTTTAATTGGCAGTTAAGGGGTATTGAATAAACCATTATTTAAGATCATATGTATTTTTTAATTAAAATTTTTGCATTGTTTAATATCAGAAGCTAGTTAATTTAGGATTGACTTTTAATAAAGCTAGGCAATTAACAAATTAATTTGCTCTTAGCTGAATATGAAATTAAAAGCAAATGTAATTTTTAAATTAATATACAATAAGAAAGTTAACTCAAAGGTACATAGGTAAAGGAGATTGCATAACAAGTAACCCAAAAATACCTTTAACAATACTAAACTTTAGTA
This sequence comes from Trichonephila clavata, assembly GCA_019973975.1. Lineage (NCBI taxonomy): Eukaryota > Metazoa > Arthropoda > Arachnida > Araneae > Nephilidae > Trichonephila > Trichonephila clavata. Next base: position 48,084 of record BMAO01001785.1, on the reverse strand, counting down.
AATAACTTTACTATTCTTATTCAAGATGAGAAGAAAACTAAGGGAACAATGAATTTTTGAAAAGTTATTTAAATTAAACAGCAGAGTATTTATATATATACAGTCGACTCTTGATCATTCAAAGTTGAAGGGACCAATGAAAAATTTCAAATTATCAAAAGGGTAAGAAAAAACTCCTGGATTTTTTTCTAACACATTTAAATTTTAAACTATGTAACAAAACAATAATTGTATTTTTGTCCACCATTGGTTCTTCAAGGCAGGGTCCAGAGCCACCCATGCCCCCTTTGGTGCCACCTGCTGTAAGTCACACAGATGAAGCATAAATAGTTATGTCAGTCCAACACAAAAAGTACAATTCTGCACATCACAATGGCAGACCATCTTTTCTGAACACATGAGTAGCAAGGCCACATGTTAAATTAAAGATATGGACGGCTGACAACAGGTGGTGCCAGAACTGTCCACTTGAAGTAGGAAAGCAATAAAAGTGTATTTTCACCTGAGGAACCAGGAAACACAAAGAAGGGGTAGCAGACAGATGGTCATCAAAGAGGCTACGTTACAGGGGAGACACGCAGAGACAATACAACACAAAACATGTAAGCTCTAATCTGTTTGTTATAGGACTCTAAATAGTAAGTATTCAAATGGTTCAGTTTTATAAGACAACTTAAAAATATTGTGTGTTGTACAACTGGCCAGCCGTAGATTTTACTTTGAAATATCAAGTGTACCAAAATGTATTGTTTTAGTTCGAAATATCAAGAGTTTTTCTAGGGACTGGGTATATACTTTGAATTATTGAGAGGTTCGTATTATTGAAGGTTTGAATTATCGAGAGTCAACTGTGTATATATATATATGATAGCCAATTTCATAAAGAATCCATTTTAAATTTTAAAACATCTTACTTTGTTATCATTCAATACTGCAGTTGCATCACTAGGAGGATCTCTACCTAATTTTTTGTCCTTTGTAGCTAATTTTTCCGCCTGAAAAATATACCATAAATAATATATATAATAAAAACTGTAATAGGTGGATAAATATCTTCTTTGATAACATACAAATTTAAATTCAATTACCCTATGTTTTGCTCTTATTCTTTGTCTGAACAATGTTTTATCTATTTCATCTTCCTTTTCTTTCAACAATAAAACTTTTTTAAGGATGAAACCTCCATCATTGATTTCTCTTTGCAATTCTGGAGCAGCAACACGTACCATATTACCACATGCTTCATGGATTGGCTAAAATTTCATAATATTTTGCTTAATACATTAACAATATTAAAAATAGAAAATACTTTTTGATATATGATTTGTGAAAAAAAAAACATTTCTACAACATAACCTAACAACAGAAGAAATATAAGTGCAACTCAAATTCTGTAAGATACTTCAGTAAAAAATGTTTTCAAATGAATAAAATTACTTTACTCATCCAAAATCTTTAATTTTCAAACACAATAAATATTATACAAATATAGATAGATTCATGTACTATTGCAATGTATCGTTGATGAACAAATATAAAATAACACATAAACAATTAAACACATTAATAAACACAAACACATAAATTAGATAAACAAACAAGTAGTGTAATAACTTTTTATTTGCACATTCATCATAGATGAATATACAAATTTTTGCTAGCACTGCCAATGACGTATTTGTAATTGTTAAATCTGAAACTACCAGTTTTCAGAAATAAAAGTTTTTAATTTTTATTATCCTAGCTGCCTTTTTGGATATGTTAAATATCTTAGTGCTCAGAAATGAATGTTTGTTAAATTAAGCAATACACAGATAAATACCTGGCCATTTTCATCAAAATGCGTAATAGTATTGAGCCTGACACCTTTCCTTTTCAGGAGCTTTCTTACTAAAGCGAATTTTGTTAGGGGTTTTTTGGATTTTACTAGTTCATCTTCATTCTGTTTTTCATTATCTTCCTAGAAGACAAAAACATAGTATAATATATAATAAAAGGAGCCAAGCATATTCTTACAAATTAAACTGTGGCAGTAATTATATAGCTATTAATTTTTTTAAATATAACAAATGTTTTAAATATGCATAATTAAATATTTAAATGTTTTGAGTAAAGTTATCAGGAATTGTTAAGGCTAAAATTTCATACAGTAAAGAAATTACCTAAATAACTTATATATAAACAAAAATTCCAAATGCAAGTTACATTATCAATAGAAAATCCATTAGCAAATCATGCATTTTTCAGATTATACATATAAGAAATTTTTTTAAATAAATATTGAATACAACTTAACAAAATTCAATTATTTTAATTATCACTAATGCAGAATTATTCTTTGCAAATAAAGTTTTAAAAGAGAACAATCATTCAAAAGGTTTTATTTAATACAAAATAAAAAGTCATGCATTCAATTTCATGATATGTATATACAAACAAACAAAAGACATACACCAGAGATTATATCATTTGGTTTAGTAAGTTCCACAATATCACATAATTCATCATCAGATCCATCACTAACAATGCTGCTATGAAGTAATGAGTCCTTTTCTTTGGTAGATGAATGGTCATCAGAAATGGAGGGTTTAGAGGGTTCGACCTCAGAGAATTCGACCTCAGAGGATTCGACCTTAGAGGGTTCATCCTCCTTATTTGAATTTTTCAAATGTTTTTCCAGAAAACGAACCCTAGGCGGAGTTAATAATCCTAAAGAACTGAAAAGAGTCAGACAGATAAATGTAAACATACAATTTTAAATCAGATTTTAGTAATTTTCTAAATAAATAAAGATAGCCCCTTTAAAAACAAATAATCCAATTTGATAACAATATTATGTAGCACAATATTCAAATAAAAAGAAGATATGAGACATAACATTTTTCATTTTTAAGAACTGCATACTTGTCCCTTATTCATTATCATATAAAAATTATTTCTCTACAACAAAAGTTCTTAAAAAACTTTTAAAGTATCCTTTAATCACATTCCTCCAGAGCACCCTTAGATCATGAAGCTCTTATGTACCCCCAAAATATTGATTAAGTAATTTTCAGATTTTTTTCCACCCTGTTGTTCTGAGCTGAGAATTTACATAAACATGGTTTCCTTTTTTTAAAAAAATTCAATAAGGAAATTGACTTGAAATTGATTGATACATCTTTAATAGCTGTGAAGAACACAAATTGAATCCCAGAATCAGTTATTTAATTAAAAAATTGATTTGAATATTTTTTGGAGTATTACAGACATGGTATAAAAATTTACCAAAAGAGAGTTTTTTTTATCCTTCGCCTGCCTTCAGCATCTCTGCCATTAGTCAACGAGCAGATCAATAAAATGATGATGAAGCATAAAAAGAATTAAAATTTGCCTCCATAGAGTTGTCTACAAAAAACTTTAAAACAATAGGTGTTTGAGGTGGTCACAATCCATTTCACCCTGGTTGCACAGAGAGCAACAGGCAGAATCCTTTACTCCAATGCGATGTAAATGCCTTTGCAAGTAGTCATGTTCAATAAAAAAAAATTAAAGCATGCAACTCCAACAAATCGAGGCAAGGAACTGCGGACTCTACCACTTTTGTTAAGCAAGTTATTCCACCTTCTACCTGCCACTTCACCATACAGGGAAGCTTTATTCATTTGCAGTTAATAGTTCCTCTTACCAAAAGAAAATAATTTACTAAAAATAAATAATGAGAGCTAGTAATTTAATTACAAATACAGCTGCTATTCTTAATTAGAAAAATGGATATTATTTTAATAAACAATTTATCAAAAGGATATCTAAATGTACTAATATTCAATAGTAAATGAATATCTCGATGTACTTCAATCATTTGCAAAATTTTTATGCTGTTTCGATATAATTTTTTATAAATAATTTTGTTTTGAAAGTATTTATTCTACAATTTCCATCAAAAATAAACTATTGTTAGGGGTTGCTTGCAAACTTCCAAATTAAGTTCTATACTCTTAATAAATTCCCATATAATTATATAAATCTAATAAGAGTGAAATACATTGGCACTTTGAATGACATTAATCAAAAGAATCATTCAAATTTCAATTAAAAATCTGCATAATCATTTTATCACTGCATATTTCTTTAAATGAAATAATGCTTTAGCATGTTTATGATATATAATGCAAGTAGTCTAATAGATAATAAATATTTAGTATTGAAACTATTCATTCCCAGTTATATGATGCCCAGCTACATAAAATATGAATTATACTTTATTTTTTTACATAACACTGCATCGCTTCTTAGGACTTTATTTCTCCTCCCACAACAAAGTCATTAATGTGCAATTAAATGCACTGACACAAAGTGTACCCCTACAATTTTCCCTACAAAAAATTATATCATCACACTGTACCACAATATCTATTAAATCAAAATGTAGTACTATTTTTCTTGTTATTTATAAAAAAAAGTAATTTTTTAAGTACAGGGATATACAACTTTAATTCATTGTAACTACTCTAGGAAATGTTGCTTGTTAAATAAGTCCCAATATAGAGATTTAAAAAATTCATCCAATTAAACATTGTAATTATAAAAGTGCATTTTTTTGTATAGCATAATTTTAATGAATAATTTGAGCTAAAATTATACAATTAATCTTCCGAATAAATCTATTACCAACTGTCTAATTAACAAAAATCACTTAGCATGGTGCACATTTCTCACCAAAATTTTTTTTTTTATTGCCCCATATTTTCTGGTTGAACTAAGTTAATCGGAAAAAAAAGAAAAACAGGAATTTATTTTTTATTCTCAAAGAAATTTTTTGATAGAACAACAGAATAATTAGATTTGTTTAATCAAGAATGATAGCTTTAAATAAAAATACATCTAATCTAAGTAAACGGTCTGTATTTTCATTTATCCACTTAAAAAAGAAATAACAAATACAATACATGCAATATGAGCTTTTGCCTTTTGATAGTCAAGTTATTTCAGCAATATACTTAGATACAATACATTTTCTTGCTAGGTTCACACACATGACAATAACTTACATTCATTGCAAAAGTAGCAGAGTTAAATGAATAATTAAATATCTACCTAAATAGGGTAAACAGAAGTAACAGTTAATTTCTATAAAAATTTATTTAATTCCTTTAAAAAGAAAGAATTAACTTACTCTGCGAACTTTTGAACATCTACAGCAGTAACATCAAACACAGTTTTGTCCTTCATTAAAAACATGTTTTTCAAGTATGATTTAAAAGCCTACATAAAAATAACAAACATAAAATACATATTTATGCTTTGAAATCATTAAAAAGATTTAAACAAATTTTTAAATTAGCATGTTTATTAAAGAGGAGAAGAAATAAAATAAAGGACTATTATATTATTCAGCTGTTAACACTAAAACAGCACAAATCTTAGTCCCCCCCCCCCAAAAAAATCTCATTTTGCATTGGTTGATATCAAATTAAAAAAATGTGTATTTTAATATTCTTTTTGAAAATATGTATGGTAAATCATTAAACTATTACATCAGTAAAATAAGAGCAAATTTACAAGAAAAAAAATTACAAAAGAAATTACCACTTATATTATTTACACTGACACATTTTGTACACTTGTAGTACATCATTTTCTATTAAAAGAACACGTTTTATTTGTCAAATTTCTATGACATTTTTTGACCTCACATTTCTTATGCTTAAATGGATTCTCAGTTCATAATTTTCTCTCTCTCATCTTCCTTACTTCGTTTTCTGGATTTTTCAATAAATTGTGCTTGCAGTTCTTCAGCTAGAGTTCCAATAAAAGAATATGCTGATAGTTTTCTCCCATTACACATTTGAAAATAATCCAAGCCTTTGTAAATGCAAAGTCTAAAATACTGCAGAATGTGTGAATAGGCCATCTTTATTAAATTTGGTTTGAATGAATATTGCTTTGCCATTTGGTTAACAATATCTATGTCACATTATAAAAACGAGACTAAGGGTAGCTTAGTGGTTAGAGCATTGGACTCCAGACCAGAAGGCCTGGGTTTAATGCCGCCAAATACCCTTTGAGTACATGCTCGTTAAATCAGTGGATTCAAAAGTTTTGTGGGCGGTCCACAGCAGAAACCATAGGTGCAGGGGACTGGAGAATATTTTCCTCTGCTCCAGTTCTATGTCTAAATTGTGGAGGTGTTGCCATCTATCTGTAGAAGTCCAACCTGTCTCAGGCTCTGGCAAGTTCTTTTAAGAGACTAAGCATAATTTTCCAATACTTGACAAGCTTTTTTTATGCTTTAAAACTGTTCTATCTATAAAAAACAACTAAGTACTTAAAACACTATTACTATTCATATTTATTTTCATATGACTAGTTGGGCCACTATTTTCACAAAAAATTTAGGGGTTACTAATCTGAAAATTTGTACTTTCAAAAATACATGCTCTCTACTATGACTCCTTCTCAACCACAAATTCATTCTGATATTAAAAATGATCAATTTCAGTACACTCATTGCTTTCAGAAACAATAAAATTTTCTTAGAAGTGCAGTTACTTCTCCTCTGCAGTAAATCCTCTCTTGCCAAGGCATTTTAAAATGTATTTATACAAAATCACAAGATCAAAAGGGGGGGGGGGAGGTTCCAAAAATTTAACTAGTCATAACTCACAAATAAAAGTAAATGATCTATGCAAGAAATTAAATCTCAGTGGCAAATGTTGGTGCAGATGACATAAAAAATTGGATGATCAAGTGACAGGGGGAAAAAACCCATTAGGATTACTCTAGTTTTTAATACATTTATATAACAATTGCAAAGAGTGAAATTTGAAATAGAGGAATTGGAATTGCTCCGAGCCCAATAATAAGAAAGAATAGACAAGAATTTGCTCAAAAATCTAAATACTAGGATTTATATTTTACAAAACCATACACACTATATAGAAGAATGATTTCTATATAATTCCATTATTACACACATTGTTTTTCCCCTCACATTTATAACAAGATATTAACAATAAATATTAATTATTATAAATGAAATATACTTACTCTTTCACAAGAATCTTTTAAATCATTATCTCTTGCACACAATAACTGCAATTTTTTGCTAATTCGTTGCAATTTGTTTGGATTTATACTAAAAAGAAAATTATTGTTAAAGTATGCCTAAAATACAAAATAAGAAACAAAAAATTACAATAAATGCAGTTAAAAATAATTCATACTGTATTTTCTCAATAGGTATTTTTCTCTTATGCAGCTGTTCAACCATAGACTTTTCCTCAGTGGGTAGAAGCACAAGCAAACCTTCACCATCGTTTTTAAACCTAAAAGTAAACAGAAATATCATATATATCATTAAAAAGACCACAGCATACTTTTAATTATATATAATCTTCATAAACAAGATGTAAAAATAGCAATTTAATATTGTGTCATATTATCATACTGTTTAATACATAATTAATCACATATTTTTATAATTTACATTACTAAAAAATATTAAATTTCATGTACAGTAAACGGGTTGTCAAATACTAGAAATCTATCAGTTTTGTCTCAATGTTGCTTATTATATTGAATATATATAACAGAATATTAACACTGATGCTGAAGCAGCAATTTATTAAATCAATGAAATATAGCACATAAAAAAATAGTGGATCAATAAAAACATTTTGCAGCAGATGCTAATGCTGGGATGATAATGATCTATTGAAGACAGCGCCTTTGATTTTGCTGCTAATGTCTCCTGATGAAGGAAGCATTAAAACGAGCTGGGAAAATGCTGGGCACAGGTGCTGGTAAGGCTGTTGGAGAGACTGTTGGGATACCGAAGCTTCTAGCAATGTCTCTGTCTGTCAGTGTTGGTGCCTCTCTCTCTTTCCTTGTGGTTCAAGAGCCTCTTTCACAGTGGAATACTTCCTACCCATGAAAGTGACACGTGATGTAGAGTCACTTCTGTTTGGGCATATTCGGGAAAACCATTCTACTATCGGTCCAAGTCCCCCTTCGCACAGTGTACTTTGAAACTGGTGGCTGGTGTGGGAATTGCACCGGCACCTTATTGTCAGCTATATCAAGGGAGGTCAGAAATTGACTTCCCTTAGGACATCAGTGCCGGGTGTCCACCCTGGGATACTTTCCCACGAGAAACTGCTTGACCGCTAAGACATCACTCATTCCCAATGGGAAATGGGTCTTTGTTGAAGACCGCCACAATTTAAATTTTTATTACAGAATATAAATTCCAAGAAACAATCATTTGAAAAATTAAATTAATAATTAGATAGAATGAAACACAAGAAGTTAAGACAAAGGCATAACACTGAACTTTCTAGTTTTCATAACATGCAAGCGGGAATGAATAATTACGCTTAACAGAATTACTAAAGCTAAACAGAATTTAAAGAAAGCCGTTTTTTTAGCTTGTTGAGAGAATATAAAAGTATTGCACTATTAATAGTTAATAAGTAAAAAAAATCTGAAACTGCAGGCTTTTGAGACAATATTTCTGTTCATCGTAGTAATAACAGAAAAATAAACACAATTTTAAAAAATGCCATTTGTCTACAACAGAGGTTCCCAAACATTTTGCCTCATAGACCCCTTGCCATGTTTTTTGGTTTAGGGTAGACCCTGCACACCTAATATTGAATTGTTACAAATTTATCCACTTAAAGTGTCTTTTTGACCAGCTAGTATAGAGTTACTTATTTTAAAAGAATTAAATGTATTGAAGTATAATGTTTAAAACTTAAGAAGAGCACATGTTAATTAATTTGATTAAAATTTAATTATATATAATACATAAAGTAACGGAACAACAAACAAACGCTTTTAATAGGAGGGATAAATCAGGTGCTTTAATAACAAATTTTCAACATTTGGTATCAATCTTTTCAGGCTTAACCTTTAATCTCATCTGTTAGTAATGACCAGTTTTTTCCCCCTTTCTTCTTTTGTTCTGGAGATAAGCAAACGTGCTGAAACTCCTCACTAGGAAAAGCAATTAAAAACTTTCTCACGATATTTCTTAACAGGTATGTCTTTTTAAAGCCAAAATTACTTGCATCTGTGTATAAACTTTTCTTTAAAACCTTTATTTAGTGCCTATTTCGATCAGTTCCTATTATAGTATGAATATTTTTTCTCTATGTGACCATATGAATTAATTGTGACTATGGTAAAACAAACTATAGTCAAAGCATTCTCAAACCTAGCTTCAAAATCTGAATAAAGGGAATTATAAATGCTGAACGTTGACTAAAACGTCCTGATGAATTGTGTGTGACAAATTGAGAAAAGTTCTCAACCTCCGATGTTATACTGCTTTAACAACTCTGGAAAGAAATGCTGAAATATTCCTCGTTTTAATAAAATTAATGCTGTCACCTTATAAATGTAAATTTACCTAATTGAACTGAGGAAATAAATCTGTTAAATCGGTAAAATCTGGTTTCCACTTGATTAAATTTTCTTTTATAAAATCCAATCTGGTTTAATGCGAGTCACTATCATAGACTCTCACTTACAATTCATAGACCCCCAAATTATCTTTTCGCTTATGTGGACCACTTGCAAGTCATCATAAACCCCTGGAGGTCCATATAGACCACTTCGGGAATCACTGGTCTACAAGATTATTTCATGATAAGGCATATTAACTTTTATGGTTAAGGCAAAATTCAGAACTATTAAAACAATCAATTGAAAAGCAAAAAAAAAAAAAGCATAACTTTTACTGATGATATAGAGAATAACAAGAAAGGTTATGAATGAAAAGAAACAAAAAACCATCATTCATTTTCCTTTTTTATTAAGAAACTTTATAAGTGCGTTGCCAAGAATCATTATATATTTCAGTATGCAAAAGTTTTTAATCCATTTTTTTATAAAAACTATTTACTTAACCAGAATGATATCAAAGCCATATTGGCTAGTTTATAAATATTTGAATTTACATATTCATGCTCAATGATTTTTCTCCCTTATAAATAAAACAAGCAGATGATAAGAATAAAATTTCAAAATGTTTTATTTCAGAAAAAATTACGTAAAATTATATTTCTAACAATATATCATTGAAATACAGACTATTCCCACTTTCCAAATATAGAAATATGAGATTTAATATCCAAAATTAAGAAATTACTCCTGATCAGTTACAAGATTTCTTTTTCAAAAATGCATAAAATTGAAGATTAATATAAATATTGTTTATTTTAATTGACTATTAAAAAATAATAGTCAACATGAAATACAATGGACAAATAAAAATATATCCTATTTTTTTGCAATAGCAATGAAAATATTATTACATGTTTTTCATATAAAATTTATAATTAGCTGAATAAATTGACAAGAATATATACCTGATATAAAAATGTCAAAAAAGATGTGAATTTTGCATTAAGTGAAAGATTTTAAGGAAGTCTTTTGATCTAATGCAAACAATAATAATAACAAACAGCAATAGTACTGTGTGGTGATTAATATATAATACTTATAAGTTAAATATGCTTAATTATTTATTTTTATGATACAAGCATATGTTTTTAAAAAGGGAATTTATATAAAATAATGTTCTGATATTAGCTTATTTAAATATAATTACATACTATTTGAGTATAGAGAAAAACATCATTTATTATATGTCATCTTTAAAATAACATCCATTTTAAAAGAATGTTTAATAATTAGCATTGAAAGAAATAAATTCTGTATTTAGTTTTAGCTTAATCAAGAAAAAAGGATGAAAAATAAATTAAAATACAATATACCTGGCTGTTCTTCCTGCTCGATGTATGTACGTATTTACATCTTCAGGGCAATCTAGTTGTATAACCCAATTCACATTTGGAAAATCTAGACAATTTTTTTAAGTTTTATGAATTTTATTCAAGTATACAAAAAAATTATTCATATAAAACACCAGAATAAAAAGGATTTAAAAATTATGCACATAAATACATATATCGCAGCCTTCTATATATCAACACACCAATCAAAATCATCTTCACAACATGATAACCCCTTAACTTCCACCATTGAATATGTATGTCTTACCCAGTAAACTAACAATGGCGAAAATATACATCTTCCCGAAATATGATAATCTTCTTTGAGCTGTAATTAGTAAAGCTATTGCAAGGGCTTTGGAATGACCTTGGCAATATTTGCAAAGGATTAATTTATTTCAGAGAAAAATTTGCTTATTTTGATGTCCCCCCCCCCAAACATTGTATATGTATGCCTATGAGAAAAATTGTGACACTGAGAGCACATTCCATAAAATTTTTAATTGGCAGTTAAGGAGTTAAGCAAGTTTTCTAGCTGTGTGAATTAGAAATCTTACTTAACACAGTTGATTGCATAAAAAAAAAGGAAATACTAAAATGATACAAGAAAATTTAGAAATGTTTCAATCAGTTTTGAATGAGAATAATGATGCTCCCATAATTAAGACATATTTCACTTATACATCATAATTGGAAGCAGATATTACAAATATACAATTACAATATTTAGAATAGTGAACTTTTTAAGCTATAAAACAAATAATGTACTAAACTTTCAAATGATTAAACAATAAACAAATTTGCAACTAAAAATTATTTTCCAGGTGTAAATTTATCTACGGCATTTAATAGAAGGGGAAAAAAAACAACTTTAACAATAAATTTGACAAATATTAACAAAGATTTTCAGAGGAAAAAGAATATACAGCAATATACTATATTCTTCCTGAAAAGACATTAGTTAAGAAAATATATTTAAAGATACTTGATAAGCATAATCACCAAAGGGTAATGCAAATATTAACAAAGAAATATAGTTGGGCCCTGTTAACATTCAGTATAGTTGGGCTCCATGGTAACTAAACACTAAGTTAAGAGAACTTAGTCCTCTTAACTTACAGTATTAATATATATTGAGTGATAATATAAGTTTCAATATTGATTTGTTTTCTATATGATTCCAGATTAAAAAAGATAAATGAATAACACCTTTACATTGACACTTAAAATAAATAATGTGAAAATTACAACTAGATTATTATCAACTAATTCTCCATTGATGACTGATTCTTTATAGCTATTTTGTCACTTTTAAATCTCTTTCTTGACAGATTTTAATTGCTATGCCTTAATCTCTGAGCCCCTGTTGTCCAAAATAACTAAGTAATAGGTTTTTATTTCAAGGTTCTTAAAATGAGCTATTGCATTCTCCATTGGTACATCATCCTCTTCCTCAATATCTCTGACACTGCTTCACCAAGAACATTTTTAATACTTCCCTTCTACTGACATTATTTTTAATTATCATGGAAATTACATAAATAACTGAAAAATCTTTAGAACTCAAAAATTTGACTTATACAAAATGATCAACTTACAGTTAACCTCACTGATCATGATATCTTAACAACAATCAAAACTGGAACATTTTCTTTTTTCAAAATGGTAAATCATATTATAAATATATATACATTATATAACAATAAAAAAATGACACACCAAGAACAAGTTGTCCGATAGAGACAAAAATTGGTGAGTAGAAAAATCATGTTCTGAATAGAAAATGATTAAAATTTCAGAAGAATTTACTGATTTATTTCAGAGTTACATAGTAATGGGCTCAATAAGGTGTTGACCCACCTTTAGCCTGGATGCAAGCTGCAGCACGATGTGACATAGAGTGATAAAGAACCCTGATGGTCTCTTGCGGTATTTATTGTCAAGTTAGCTCCAATTGTCAGGCCAGGTCATCAACATTCCCTGGAAATGCAGTCACCTTCCTATCATATCCCAGACATGCTAGATTGGAGAGAGATCTGGTGATCTGGCAGGCCAAGGAAATGTTTGACAAGCTGCAAAACAGTTCAAAGCAACATGTGCCATATGTGGTCTGGCATTATCTTGCTGAAAAATAAGGCCAGGATACTTCAAAAGGAACAGTAGCAAAACAGTTCTCAGAATGTTGTTGTTGTACTGCTGTGCTGTAAGTGCGCCTCTAATGACAACCAAAGGGGTCCAGCTGTCAAAAGAAATGACACTTTAGACCCTAACTCCTGGTTGAGGGTCTATATGACGTGCAATAGTGAAAGCAGGATCGGCACGCTGCCCTGGGTGTCTCTAGACACGTCTTCGATAATTGTCAGGACACAGTTGGAAGCAGGATTCATCACTAAACCCTATACATCCCCAATCAACATGATTACAACCTGATTGAGCCAAGCACTACTGTAATATGGCTCAACAGTGTGCAGGTGTGAGAGGCAGGTGGTGTAGCAGTTGGTATGAGCATAAATTTCTTTCTATCAGCTGTCTGTGAATGGTCATGGTGGACATTCATGTGCGGGTTGCACGTCCGATGGTTGATAACCATGAATCAGGCGCTGTGACAGCTGATCTGACAGTTAATCTATCCTCCTGATTTGCTATGGCCCTAGGTCGAAAGCTACCATCATGATGCTGAAATCTGCCAATGTCCACCCCTTCTTGCCAGCATCTTCTAATGATCGCATCGCTTCTACCCATATAACGAACGATTCTCCGATTTGCCCAACCTGCCCATTTTCAAACTCCGACAGTTGCTCATAATGAGCTCGAATCCTGCAGTGGGGCATTTTTTCAGTCATCAAAAGGTATCCTAAATCATAGTGCAACAGAAATTTTGACCATTGGATTGAGAATCACTTCTTATACACACCAGCTATGTGTGTAGTTCCAATGTGCTGTAGCTCCTGCTATTCATTCATTGGACATCAAATTTTAATCATTTGCATGTTCAGTACAAATGTCTTTGCTTATGAAATTTCATTACAATTGGGCAACTCCTTCTTCGTGGATCATTTTTTTAGTTATAGAGTGGAATAGAAAGAAAAAGTATTAGATGTCTACTTCTAAAAGTTAATTATAACATCATCTAAACAAAATATTTACTTGGATTCCTTAAATTAAAAAAAAAATAAGAATAATTATATTACATTTAGGAGTGATATAACAAGCAATTGCTTATGAAAGGAGCCTTGGTAAACCCATATGTTAAGTAGACTCGTGTGTTAATGAACCACATATTAACAGGGTCCAACTGTACCAATAGTTTTGATCAACACTTATCTAGAATCACACTATCTCATAACAAATACATTGAGAAATATTTTTAAAAAAACTTTAATCACAAGACTTTTCAAAAACAACCATTCACAAAAAAATGTTTGGCTAATAGTGGGAAACCAAGCTCTTAAAATTCTTATTTTCATTACATGATTATAATTATTGTAAAAGTAAAGTCATTGTGGTCTTCTTTTAATCAAAAATGCTTTAAAACTGCACAATGTGTTAGACCTTGTAATTTTTGAGTAATATGATGAGGATGATACCACAACTAATGCTTTTTCAAAACCTTTCATCACACAAAATAAAGCATATTTAAATCTAAATTAAAATTTAACACACAATTTAACCTGAACTTTTTTAGTGAAATTAGAATTTTGATTAAATTCAATAGTTATAAAACTTGTAAATAAAAGATGCTATCTTGATTCTATAGTGTAAAAGAAGCCAAAACAGAAAAAAGAACAAAAAAAAAAAGGGTTAAAAATTATATAACAAAAAAGAAAGCAGCCAAATGTAAATTTTAAAAAGGCGAAGAAAAATTCCAGTAAATACAGGATTCAGAAGAATCAGAACATTTCAAGTAATACTTCCAAATACAGTTATATGTATGTGTGTGTATATATATACAAGTATATATATCTCTTTCTATATATATAATTGACTAGTTGGTATACCCGTTCTTTGTACAGGTGAATTGAAAAATTAAACAATACAAATCGAAGGAGAAAGAAGCTTTTAATTAGTTAATTTTATGTGAATTGCAAATTTTTTTTATTTTTAAAAAAGCTTTTTGTATAACTGAGCTGAACAAAAAACCGTATTTGCTGAATTTTAAGTCTGAAGATCTGATAATAGCTGATAAAAAAGGGTTTTTTATTTTATTTATAATGCTCGGTAACTCTCTTATGGGTCGATTTTTGAAAACACATTCCTAAGTGGATCTCTGCTCACCAAAAGTAACATACTGTTACAAATTCTGTGTAATGAACGCTTAAAATAATGTAAATAATTTAAACCTGGATGTGTAATACTTTAATATTTCAGTTGTATTTATTTTATATTAAAATTGTAATATTTGTAAGCAATGCCGTTTCTTACATTATCATGGCAAGAGCCAAGTTGGCATTTTTGGTGACCATGTTGGCAACTTCGTGATTGATTGAACGGTGCAAAAGTTAATATGCTTTAGTGTCACCTGGTGGGAAGATGCAACAAAGTGGATAGCACAAAAACCTTCTCCCCAAACAAATACATATACATGTCAATTTTCATAGTGATCAGTTTAACGGTGTTGGAGAAGCAAGGTCATATATATACAAACATCCATTTTTATAAACTATATAGATAATAAGCACATTTAGAGACTAAAGTAAATGGATTAAATGACCTACAACTTTGTCAATTAAATTGCGATAATATGCATCAGTTTCAAAATAATTAAACAAACTTTTTTACCTAGTCCTCTAGCAGCAACATCTGTAGCAAACATAACAGCATGATTCTTCTTGCAAAACTCATCATAAATTTTCATTCTTCGTAATTGATGTAATGATCCATATAACGCCATAACAGTAACACCAGGCCGTAAACGACAAAAGCTTTCATATATATACTTAGTCTGCAACACATTTTTAGAAATTCAGTATTTTCAAAGTGGGTGCAAACTTTTAAAACTAATCAGAACAGCAAAAGTATTTAAAATGAACTTAAACTACTAACTTGCTTGCAACTAGACATGAAGACTAAAATTTTTTGCTTTGGGTGGCTTCTGATGAACGACCATATCATATTCGTTTTGTCATGGGCTTCACACACAACATAACTCTGGAAACATAAGTAAATATATTAACCAGAATATTTTGCAATGGTTATGAAGTGGTCAAAACATGAAAATAGCATAGCATTCATACTTAACAATCCTCATTAGTAGTACAAGTAACAAGTTTACTGTCCCTTTACTAGGAGTCTGCTATGCATATACACTATTATGGAGTACAAAAGTAACAGAGAATGTTCTACAACTAATAATACAGAAATTTCTTTAATTAACTCAAAAACTGAAACATAGAATTATGGTCTTAAAAATTAAATATATTTAAAAGCTCTTGAAATACTAATTTATAGGCAGATATTCTTCTTTTAATGACACAACAGTACCAGGAGGGCCAAGGCCTTCTGAAGAACCCTCATCCATTCTGACCTCCGTTTAGCAACAGATCTCAAATCAGTTACTCTTAGAACTTTAAAATCATCCTCCACACAATTAACTGCTGTCAATATAAACCTACCCCTAGTTCTAGTTTCAGTAAATTTGCAGTTGAAAATTCTGAACATCAAGGATGAGGGATCCATATGGCAGATGTGGCCTGCAAACCTCAAACAACCAATCTTGATGGATTTAATGACATCTGCTTCCTTAAATAGCTTGTATAATTCAAAATTATACCATTGTCTCCACAATCCATTCTAATTCACAGCACCAAAGATATATCTAAGAACTTTTCACTCAAAGATAGCTAGCTGTTCAGTCAGTGATTTATTCAAGGTCCAAGTTTCAGATCCATAAGTAAGTACAGGTCTGATGAGTGTTTTATGAGAAGAATAATTTTTGCATGTCTTTATATGCAGATATTAATACTTGCGAATATATTGAAATTGAATAGATATCAAAAGTTAGTATGTGTGTTCAAACAAAATTGATTCCATTTTCAAATATTTCAAATTTAATCAGGGTTAAAATCATACAGCATTTTACAGCAAAACTTTGAATACCACATACATTAAGTTTGAGTATAGGTAATGAAAATATATAAAACATAATAAAATAAGTTCCTGTAAGATGAAACAAGAAGCTATTTAATTAAAAACAATTACAGACAAAGAAAAATCATTTATATACATTTATCACTTTTATATATCAGTATTTACATTTATGCATTAGCATTATAACCATTATTCACATATTTCAAAAGCTATAACAAAATTAGGAATGCAAACATATTGTCTCAAAAAAGGATGAAAACTTTAAATTAAAAATGCTAAAAATATTAATTGTTCACATCTACTAGCTGACAATAAGTTTTCTTTATGGGAAACTTAATCCAAATAGCTGGCATCAGAAAAATATACCACATGCATTATATTTTAATCCAAAGAAGATTATCAAATAAGAATATCTTAGAAGATAAGACTGCTACCCAAAATAGTTTGTAGTATTTATTTTTTTAAACAGAAATTCCATTATTCATTAAACATTAAAGGGCTAATATTTTAGCTATCAATAAATTTTTATATTTGACCACTTTTCAAATTAAAATACACAGAACAATACATGTTAATATCCACAAAAGGATTGATTTCTACATGTTATACTTTATGAGAAAAATCTGCTATTTATTTTGCTCTTTTGGTTCACTCAAGTCTTTATGTAACTCTCAATACTTAGCTAATATAATCTTCAGATCTCATTGGAATTTTTATTGAGTATTCTACATTTGGATCCATGTTTAAAAAATTATTCACAAAATTTGTATCATATGGTAAGCACTCAGAAATTAAATTAGTAATTAATTGATATCCTTTTGCAGAGTGATTCACAATTTTCTAAACTGTCTAAGAATAAATCAGTTTGTGTACAAAAATAAATGTAGCTAGGTTTTGAACAATACTATTTTCAAATCATGTAAAAAGGAAAATATTCCCCATTCATTTTCCCCTCAACAAATATTTCAATGGATGTTAAATATAAGTTTTAGATATTTAAAATATTAATTACTTGATAATTGCATCCTGTCTTTATCAACATATAAAAATGTATTTTGAAGCTAACCCAAAAAAGTTTTCCACTATGTATCTCAATAAAACAACATTTTAAAGAGTAAGTTTAAGGGACTTCTATAATTATACATACAAATAAAATTTTTTAAAAAACTTGACTTTAACAATGTAATACTCATTATTTTACATACTTGTTGCAATCCTTCAGGTGTGATATGTTTTGCGTGTTCATGTACCGAAACATACATTGGATTCTTCAAACTTAATCTAGCCAAGTCCTTTACAGATCTAAAAAAAGCATAAAAATCCTAAATATTAATCTGTGATTTAAGGCAGGTAAGGGAAGGGCCTTAAAAGAACCAACCATCACACACATCAAACAGAATGCCATTGAGTAATTTATTCTTATGTATAAAATATTGTTACGTTTATCGAGGTTCGAGGATTTTATACAAATCAGTCGCAAAGAACAAGACACTTCTTTAAGAGTGATGAGAGTTTATTGTCGAAAATCAATCCTTGAAATGCAGGATTCAACAATAAAATTTGCAGAATAAACACAAGAAGGATTTCATACCTTCAACAGCACTCAGACACAATTATCAGTGTCTAACATATACATATGTAAAATGTAATTCACAAGCACCACTCATCCTATTGAACAGCCAAGCTAATCACTAGTTTTCATGGTCAAGGCAAGTCTACTAATCGCTAGTCAAAACCAGACTGACTGATCTTCAGCGAGCATTTCTCTATTTATAGGTCTCATGGAACTTTCAAGAAAGATCTACTTGCATCATAAGTCTTGAAATTAGTGGATTTCTCCACAAATTTCTAGAAGAATCAAGAGGGTCCCAAACCCACCAAAAATGATGCCAACTTGGCTCTGCCACCAAGATCCCATTGAATCACCATTATAATGTAAGGGACGGCATTGCTTGTAACTATTACAATTTTAACATAAAATAAATATAACAGAGTAATATAAATGCATTACACATTCAAATACAAATTATTTACAATATTTTATACAAAATTCGTAGCAATATGAAAGATCAATAGTTTACTTTATATAGCAAAAACAGCTCAATGCTTTTAAAACATTAATATATTTTATACTGCAATTCTACTATATTTATCAATTCCTACTATAAGTTCACACTCTCCCTATATACATATATATTGTTACGAATTTTGTATAAAATAATGTAAATAATTTGTATTTGGATGTGCAATGCCTTTATATTACTCTATGCTATATTTATTTCATGATAAAATTGTAATATTCACAAGCAACACCGTCTCTTACGTTATAATGGCAATTCAATGGGAACTTGGCGATAGAGCCAAGTTGGCATCATTTTTGGCGAGTTCGGGACCCTCTGGATTTTTCTAGAAATTAGTAGAGAAATCCACAAATTTCACGACCTGTGGCGCGAGTGCATCTTTCCAGAAATTTCGGCCTCTGCTATACATAGAGAGAGAGACTCGTCGCAACGGTCAGTCTGATTTTAACCAGCGAGTAGTGAGCACTGTTTTGATTAGCGATTAGAAGACTTGCCTTGAATTTGATAAGCTCGGCTGTGCTTGTGAATAGTCATTTACATACGTGAATTTTAGACACTGCTTATTGTGTCTGAGTGCTGTTAAAGGTGTGAAATCCTGCTGTTATTTATTCTGCGAATTTTGCTGTTGAATCCTGTATTTTCAAGGATTGATTTACGCCAATAAATACTCATCGCTCTTAAGGAATTGCCTTGTTATTTATGACTGATTTTGCATAAAATCCTTGAACCCCGATCTATGTAACAATATATATATAAATCAAATCTTCAATCATTAATAAAATACTTTTTATTCATCCACTCAAGTTCAGATACATTTTTTAAAATTTGTAGCGGATGACACTTCATGTTAATACAGTTTTTCAAATATTAATTCTATTTAATTAATGAATTAATAGTAACAAACAAAAATAATAGTCCAACACCATATATAAAAAAGAAAATTGCTCATTGTGTCTCTGTAGTGCAAATGGATAGCGTGTTGGACTTCTAATCCAAAGGTTGTGGGTTCGAATCCAACCTGGAATGGACCTAATTTCTGAGATTATAATTTCTTTTTACTATTTTAATGGAATAATTACATTTAATTAATGAATAAAAAGTAATGAACAAAAATAATAGTCCAACATCATATATAGAAAAAAATAGAAATTTGCAAGGAAAATCGCTTCTTATTTTTCCATTTAATACTGTGATTCTGTCATATGTATATACATATTTATATTAATTGTAATTATTTAATAAAAAGCAACTAAAATAAAAATTTTCTTAGTTGACCTAAGTAGAAATCGACTTATAATTTTTTTTTATATTACTTGTTGATGAGTATCACAGTTTTGACCATTTTGTAATAAACACATTAATATTTAATCTAAACTTTGAGCACATAGAGCATCATATTACGTAAAAAATTCAGTTTCCAAATATGTCTCAATTCCTCCAAAAAATTTTTTATAATACATTACAGTTTTTATGTTTCTTCAGTTAGACTACAAAAAATCCTGTCATCTATGAAATATATAGAAATGTTACTTAAATTCCATAGCTCATTATATGATTCCATACTTCCTATGTCCAAGCAAAAAAATGGAGCATATTGGTTAGAACTGTTTTTTAAAAAGGCAACTGAGATTAAAATGCTTAGGTTTAAGAAAGATTTTAATTCACATTTAATCAAATATACTAAAGATTAACTTTGATAGTGACATTGAGGTGAAAATTCCACGGCTAGACACTTCATTATGAAAGTGAATGCAAAAATTAAATATTTAGCTTTCAAAGGTAAACAGAGAAAAAAAAACACAGATCCAGGTAAAACGGAAAGAGGGAGAAAAAAACCTAACTTAGAATGAATTTAGCAATAGTATACATGCATCTCTAACACTTTAGTACAAAAAAAATT
The DNA here is from genome assembly GCA_019973975.1 of Trichonephila clavata. NCBI lineage: Eukaryota > Metazoa > Arthropoda > Arachnida > Araneae > Nephilidae > Trichonephila > Trichonephila clavata. The sequence continues at coordinate 27,235 of BMAO01001785.1, read as the reverse complement.
AATAAAAGTGGAAAATGTATATATATATAGTATATGTATAAAAAAAACCCATTACAAAAATTTCTTTTAAATACAAATGGCTCTGATAAGTATCTGGGATATTCTTAAAATATAATATAAATGAGAATAAATATAGCTAATTATTTTACATCCATATAAACTATAGAATAATTAGTGTTCATCAAATTCTAGTTTTTCACTAAATTATATAAAGAAGGAAAAAGTTTGAAATTTTCTTTGAATTATTAGTTTTGCAACATATAAAATAAATTATAATAAATCTTAAACTTACTTAGTTTGTGTAGCTGAAAATAAAAGAGTTTGCCTTTCTGGAGGAAAATTTTCTAAAATAGCATTTACTGCTTTTTGGAAACCCAAGTCTAAAATTCGATCAGCTTCATCAAGAACTAGAATAATAAAGAAAATAGTTTGAACAAAAAATTGAACTATATGAATAATGAAGAGAAATTAAAAACAATGAAAAATAATTAATTTAAAATAATTTGCTGAATTTGCTCTGTTCATACAAAATAAAATAAATTCAATAAAAACTTTTAAAAAATTTATATGTTATTAAATCTTAATATACTATTTGAATCCACACACACACACACAGAAATGTACATTTTAATAACTCACCCATCTTAGTTAATTAACAAATATCAGAAATTTTTAAAAAATTACTTATTTTTTCACTGAAATTTAACAAGAAATATGAATTTTTAAAGAAGTTATAACTGAGATAAAATACAAACAATTCCTAAAATTAAATATTCTTTAGCAGAAAAAAATTATTTTTTAAGATAAAATTTCAGTTTATGAAAATTTTTAATACAATGATACAAAAACTCAATTTAGACTAACTCTACTGAATTTACTATTTGGAAAAGAAGTCTATTTAGACTACTTCAAAAACAAAACTAATTAATTTTAGATATCAAACTTAACTAAAAAATTATATATTATACATAACCTTGCATGGAATCTTAGCTATAAGTCTAAAAATTTGTTAATGTGTTATTCTGACAATATTACTTTCTCCTGTTATGTCTTCTAGGCAAATGCTTTATCTTGAGTTTTATTTACAGTGTGAATTAGTATGATGTTATAATATATATATTATTATAATGATTATATATGTGTGTGTATACACATATCAGGTACATATACACACATACATATTTTCATGGAAAGTTTTGGGACTTTTTTGATGATAAACAAAGCAGAACAAAAACAAAACTCTATTGAATAACGTGATTAGTCATGTTAAGTAATAGATGGCTCCGTATCCACAATTGTGCAAGAAAGTGATGTGTGACAGGAGATGGAGGAGCAGATGATAGTCTGAGAGTAGTTTGTGAGGTAGTTTAGCATTAATAGTTGCAAAATAAAGTTGTTGTAGTTATTAAAGATTGGAAGAATTATTTTCACCAGTGACATCACAGCATCAATGTTCCAAGACTTTTTGTCATCATTCTCTAGTAGCTGAAAATTTTTTTCTTACTTCTCATTAAAAAAAAATTTTTTTTTTAGTAAAAATCAGCAGGTATATTCATGAAGAAGTTACCAAGGTGCTGTTTGACAGTCTCAAGAGAGATTAACTCTTAGTAGTCCAGAAAATCTTAAAGTGTCCTGATGTTATAAAAAATTAAGGGAGCCAAGTCTGGTGAATATAGGAGATGACACAAAATATCCCAGCTTTACTTTATAAATCATTGCCTAACATTTATTGTAATGTGTGTGTGTGGCGGGGGGACCATCTGAACAACTGGTCAGTTCTAGTCACTTTTCTTCTATTTTTGTTTTCAAAATTCCTATTTGGGTATTTTTCCATTTCCATAGTCGATGACAAAAGTTCAAAATAAATCATTCCTTTGTAATATGACTTTACACAAAGCACTGCCTTTTGGGAATACAACCTCATTCTCAATATTAACATAGGGAGATTCATTTGGCCAACCCCATGATATTTTCCTAATAACATTATTGTCCCTTATGAACATTATTGTGTGTGTCCCTGTAGCGCAATGGATAGCACGTTGGACTTCTAATCAAAAGGTTGTGGATTCTAATCCCACCTAGGATGGCCTAATTTATGAGAATGTGATTTCTATTTTCAAGTTCCAACTGACCCACAAGTGTCACTCAAGTGCTAACCCCATCAAGTGCTAAGTCCTTGGGGTAACCCCCATCCAAAGCAACCCTTCCTACTTAAATGAACTTGTTTCTTGTTCTACCCTCCGATGGAACAGCTGATTGTCACTCTTTTCCCTCTCTCCTACTCCTAGACATGTCTGCAGAGGCGACTCTGCTTGCTTTCATTTACCTTTTTCCATCAGTCACTTATACAAAGAAAAAAGGCTCTCAGAGCACGGGATCTTCAACAAACTATTCAACGATGAATAACATTATTGTACAATGTCCATTTCTGATCACCAGTAATTAGCTGTTTTAAAAAAGCAGATTCTCCAATTTTGTTTCAGCAAAGGATTACATGTTAAAATCCAAAAAATCATGTTCTGAAATGTTAAAGTACAACTATCTACATATCAAATAGTGGTTTACATATCCAATCTTCTTCAAATTATAAAATATTTAGCTTGTATAATAGCTCCTGGACCTTGTAAAATGGAATTTCAGGGATAGCTTCTTTTAAGATATTCTCTTTAATTGAAAACTGCCTACCTAAGTGGGCATCATCTTCAAAGTGGAAATTTTCATGCTTAAACTTCTCAAACTTCAAACTGTGTCAACTAAAATAATACTTTATCTCTACATGGAACAGATTTTGCAAGCAATCTGACTAGCATTTTGACCTTTCTGGAAATTAAAAAAAAACATATGACAAAAAAGAAATTCACGATGCTCCATTTTTAACACTGCACTGAAACAGATGCGTTACAGCCCAAGCAAGAATTATACAGAGCAAAGTCAGTATGTTCATATCTATATCATTCAAGGTAACTCCTAATCAGCAGCAGCAAAATACCTTAATAAAACCGTGCTTCATTTTGAAAAACCATAGAACTTTCTGGATTGAATCATTAATCATACACCAAATTACTACCTTCAAGCTAAGTAATAAGGGAGAAAATAAACTAAGTATGCATAGAAAGCTTGAAACAGACAAAAATGATCTTTTCCTTCACTCTAAAGAACTCAACTTATATACTTCTATAACTGAAAGTTTCTGGAACTTTCTTCCTTCAAACAATATCCAAGTTTTTACACACTGATAGGTCACATTTGTTGGTTAATGCGGTATTGAATCATTTCACCATGAAACGTGAAGACAAAGCCTTTTTTAAGGAGATAAAAATGCGGTTAAAATTATATTTCTTGTTAGGCAAGGGGAAGAAAAGAATTAGGTATCATTTAACCCCTTAACTGCCAATTTAAAGTTACGCGATTAGCTCCCCTGTGCCAGTTTTTCCATAGACACGCCACAAATAAATCAAATCCTTCTCTCAAGTATGTAAATCTTTCGCAAAAGCTCTCAGTGGCATTTTATTGCATTTCAAAGCCCTCGGAATAGTTTTACTGATAGCAGCGCAAAGAAAATATCGTATTTCGGAAAGATGTAGACGTGCAGTTAAGGGGTTAATGTCTTGGAGGGTTCAGGACTATAATGAATTAAAAAGCAAATCCCTCTCAAGAAAACAGAAGCAGAGAATTGTTACATATACACACCATACCTAATATCTGTAGATTTATTGCATCAAAACTTGGGTTTTCATTCATGTGTTGCAAAAGTCGACCGGGTGTGCAGATCAAGATATTACATCTGTCAAGGGCTTTTCTTTCTTGCTCTAAATCCTATTAGAAAAAGAAACATTAAATTTTAAAAAATACTGATTGATTAATAAGGTAATATATTATTTTTATAAGCACAAAATACTTACTTTTCCTCCAATAACAAGTGCTGCTGAAAAATTGTGATGAACTCCAACCTTTCTTAAAACTTCAAATATTTGATAAGCAAGTTCTCGTGTGGGGGTAATGACAATAGCTCCAAGACCATCGAAAATTGACCAACCAGCCACATACAATTTTTCAAGCACCTGAAAATGTAAAATATTCTTTAAAAAACCACAGGGTCTCAAAATGTAAATATTAAAATGAAAAAAAATCACATATTACAATTTCTAAAAAAACTTTCTAGCAAAGGCAAACAAAAGGATAGCAATGAAAGTATTATAGAGATATAAACTAGAGTTATTATATCTGGACAATTAATTACAATAACCATTGGATAACAAAAAATTTTGATAAATAATTATTATATTCGGTTTTAAAAATTTTTACTATTTAAGGAGAAACAAAGCAAAAACCTCATAAAATATTTTAAATTAAAATATGATTTATATCTTATTTAAATATCCTTAAAATAGTTTAAGTCATATTCAAATATTCCTTGTAAAAATTTATCTTAGGAAGACAAATTAGAGTTTTGGCAAGCATAATTATAACAAAAATGTAAAAGGAAAAAAACTATTCAAAATCTAGTAATTGAGTTCCTCAAAGATTCATAGATGCTTTTTTTTTCATTCAAAATATTTTTTAAAAACATAATAGAACCACAAAAAAAGGGAAAAATAAAAGCTTATACAAAGCAATATTTTAAAAGATTTAATACTTTATAAAAGAATTTCTAAAAATGCAGTTTACTAATTTTAATACACACATAAAGAAAAATTATGAAACTTTTTTTTTATTGAATTAAAAAAAATATATTTGATTGATGAGTAAATGTTACATCTTTGCACAAGTTAAAGTAAGAAGCCCAGTGGCTGAGTGGTAGCATATCACGCTTCAATGACACAGGTCCGGAGTTGAAACCCTGAGCTGGGCAAGGTCGACTCATCTTTTCATTCCTTCAGTGGGTTGATAAATGAGCACCAAGCTTGCTTGGGAATTAAACATAGGGGTTTTGTATCAGACTGATCACCTGACTGGAACATCTGTCCATGCACTTCAGTGCCGAAGCTCACAAAAACTGAAATGGGCACAGTAGATCTTGACCCTCATTGGACTGTTGCACCATTGAGTTTAGTTTTGTAAAATAGAACCAAGCTATTATATCCAAAGTATAACTGTTATGAAGCAATACTTATCAGACATTTCTCTAGGAAAATTGACCTCATATAGCAGTTTTAATAAACATTATTAAAAGGAAACATTTTTAAAACAATGTACATATGAAACATATATGACCATTTAATGACACATCATATACAGTTTACTTTAAAAAATTGTGAAAATAAGCTGTTACATAATATTTACAAGTAAATCCTTTACAGTAACTAACTAAGCAAACATACTGGCACAAGGAAGGCTAGAGTTTTGCCTGATCCAGTTTTGGCAGCACCCAGAATATCATGACCTTTCAAAGCCAACCCAATGGATTCCTTCTGTATCTCAGTTGGAGAAAAATATCCCCATCGACTCAGAGCTAAATACAAATAATTCCAAATTATAATAATGATTTTAGATGCATAAATATAAACACAATCAAAACTTGGCTATAAATATATATTATCTTTTAAACTAGTTTTATGTTAAAAATAAATATCACAAATTTAAGTTAATTTAAAAATGCATGTTTTTGTTATTTCTATTTTAAACAATTTTTTTAAAAAAATTGTGACAAAAATATATAGATATGAGCTACATAATAAATTATTGCTGCAGCACAAAAATATTAAAACTGCTTCATTAAATATTAAATCAGTTCTAATACATCAAATAACAAAATACAATTCTGAAGCAAAAGTAAAATTTTCCTTTTATTAAAAAATCCCCCCCCCAACTTATTCCCTTTGCATATCCACACATAAATCCATAATGGGGAGGGGTGAAAGGCAAAATGAAGAACAAAATTTAAAGAAAAGAACTATTTTTACATACTATTTCATCATTCATTAATTACAGATAAAAAGGTTTCAGAGAATATAAAAACAGTATGGACAAGATCACAGAACACAAACTGATTTGAAATTTAAAAAAAATAATAATCCTAAAATAGATTTAACTCCTTAATATTTCAATATAAATTTGGACTACAAAGCTATACAATAAAAACTCTAAATAATTCACGAAATTACAAAGAAATCCACACAAATTTCAAAACAATATTGGAGCTACTAAAAAAAATTAATGCTAATTTTGAAAAAAAATGGAGATTATCAAAACTGTAAATATTTATAACAAACATTGAAATACATTTAACTTTAAAAATATGTATTACATTGAATAAATATATGAAGTACTGAAAATCAAGCCCGATAAATATAGTTTTTTGATAACTAAAAGAGAGAGAGAGCAAAACGATCTGATTGGGGGGGGGGGCAAATTCAGTTTCAATTTTGATATATTTTTAAAAGAACCGCAGAAAATTTTCGCCAAATGTTGCAATACTTTGCCAATGCATTCTTATAGTATTATCTTGCACCATAATATAAAATAAGAATAAAATTAGATTAACTTTCTCTCATTCTCAGGTTCTTTGCTTGTAATGGCTGAAAGTGCTAGATTTAATATCAAAAATTAACATATCACAAAAACGTATTTTATTATCATTGGGAGGGGTAACCCCCTTCACCTAATGGCGGACCAACCTCCATTGTACAAATCATACAACTCTCTCTGTTCATACTAGTCGCTTAATTTGTAAAACTGTAATATACATGCATTATGTAATTCTAGTTTGTTTGTTTTTTCAATATATTGTAAACAGGAAAAAAATAAATTTCAAGTTTTCCTCTCCACACACACACATTTTAACTTGTTTCAATTTAGTGCATCTTCAAAAACAATGAGCCTCTCTCTCTCTCTAATCACCTTTCCTCTAAATTGTACTGAACAGAAAATTGCATCTTTTATTGCGAATTTGTAACCATAATATTGAACACACACACACAGGACTTACTCCCTTTTTATCATTGTGAGATAAATACATTTATTACATCATGAAAAACTTTTTTGATATATTGAGAGAATAACATTGAAGTACATATTATGAAATACAAACAAAATATAATTAAACAAGCAAAGAGTATAAAACTGTTCACAAAACATGAGCAATTGTGGCATCAAGTCCTGTGTGGGTATTTTTATAGTTTGATGGATTTGGGGATCAGATACTTTAAACAATACCTGCTACTTTTGTATACTATCATCGAGCAATTCATCAAATGAAGAGATGTTGCCAATTCCTGTGATGTGCAGCCAATACCAGTAGCAAGGTTGTGAGTGTTGTAAATTAGAATCCGGTTGGTCTGAGTAGGTGGAGCTTAGTTGACACCCCGCTCAGAACCCACGTGGTCTATATCGACAGAAACCTTATGTAATCGATTCTGTCTCAGTTGGAATCTTGAACTTGGCTTCAGCATAACTAGATGTGCTGATGTTTTCTCGTGTTTTTCTTGGCTTTGGCGTACTAGATCGCCGTTGTTTACTAGCATTTTTATCTTGATAGTTTCAGTCTAATTAATGTAATGGTTTAATTTGTTAAAGATTGTAAAGATTATTGTTGAAAGTTATTGTTACCAATAAATCCAGGAAAGATATTCTAGGACTCCAGAATATTATTATTACTATTATTTGATAACACCACACACATGCAACCGGTATTCATCAGTGAGTTTGATTAGAATTCCAACTTTCATGATCAACAAGATTTTACACATGCACACTAAATTTTTTGCATGATTTTAGATTGATGAAATACAATAAAAATTTCTAAATTATAGAAATTTTAAAATTACATAGTTATTCAATAAGCAATCTGTATATTTAACAGCATTAATTTACATTATGAAAAAAACATCAAATAAATTTACCATTGAAGAAATCAATTCAACAAATAAATTACCTTTTTTTGTTCTTTCAGACAGAGGATAATCTTCAAAGTTGTTAGATTGAGAATCAAACTGAAGAAAAATAAAAATTTTCATACAAAGCACAGAAAATTATTGAATGAAATTAGAATAATGACAGTAAAAAAACATTTGACCATTTAATAATGCTAAATTCGGAAGATATGTTAAGATTATTTTTGAACTATAATAATACAAATATATCTTATTATAACTAACAGATCTCGCATTTCACATTATCTGTTAATAAATTATGACTAACTGCATACATTTTTGTCCCAAAAATTTATAGAATCATGAACTGAACCTATATATTTAATGACAATTTTTAAATCATACAATAAACAGAAATAGCCTACCCCAAAAGTTTATAGACAAATGTAATTTTCTGAAAATTTGGTATTGGTAGACATGACATCAATGCAGAGCCAATTAAATATGTTTTAAGAAAAAGAAAGCTGCCATTTATTTTGTGCTTCAAGATGCATAAAGTTTTGAAGCTTTCTAATGAAGAGTAAAATTTTGAACTTGAAAATGCATAGTTAAACTCTGAAAGAAATGGCAGAACCTTTAAATTATTCTAATAGAATGATTATTTTAACTCGTAAGACACCATATGAGCAAAAATTTTATTCTGGAAAACCAAGTGTGATGAATATTTGCAGTGATAGACAGATACAAAGAATAGCTTCATGCCAGAAAATGTCAGCTCACTCTTATTAAGGTATCCCACTTGCAAACTGAAGCCCAGTGGTTGAGTGGTAGTGTATTGTGCTTCTGCACCACATGTCCAAGGTTCAAATCCCAGGCTGGGCAAGGTCAACTCAGCCTTTCATCCCTTCAGTGGGTCGATAAAATGAGTACCCAGCTTGCTTGGGAACTGAACACTGGGGGTTTTGCGTCACACTGACCATTTGACCGAAACCTCTGCACATGCACCTCAGTGCCTAAGGTCACAAAAGCTGAGATAGGCACAGCAGGCCTTGGCCCTCATGGATTGTTGCGCCACTGAGTTCAGTTCAGTTGCAAATCTTGAAAAATATTGTACAAGATAGATTACAGAATCATATTATATGGTGAACACAAAAATGGTTTGCACATTACCACTCTTATAGCTTCACATTAGTAAGATCTCAAAGCTCGCAACCATATGTCAAGGAGATAAATAGATGGGGTTTTTTTTTAAAGATGGAATCTCGGTGGACCTACAAGAGAATACGAAATATCGACATGATTTACAAAAAGAGCCCAGGAGCAAAGATGTAGTGGATCTGTGATTTTATGGGAGGGTCTTAGTTTCAACAATAAAATAAGTTGAGCTTTTTTAGTAGTTAACAGGACTCTTCTAAGCATATAGAAACACTAGAAAATCACCTTATGCCATTTGTAAAACATATACAGGTATGAAATTGGGAATATTACTGTGATGATGCTCTTATCCATACCTCTTATAATTAAAAAAAATATATTTAAACACCAAAAGTCATACTGTTTTTGAATGATCACTGATGAGCCCAGATCAAAATCAAAGTGAGAAAGTGTATGGCATTATGTGTGTGTATCTCAGAAGGTATACAAGAATGGAGGGCAATTTTTCTCAGTGAATGTCTTAAGAACAGCCATTGAAAATGCATAGTACAACTTGGAATCAGAGATATTACAAACCTCAGTTTTGTCGATGGAAAAATGTATACAGATCATACTAAAAATAAAAAGACTTTATATTACTAAGAATATTGTATTGAGCACCTTTTGTTGAAATATCATGTTTTCTACAAACTTTTGGGACATGTAATATTTTCATTTTGTAGTAAAATTAAAATATAAATTGTTTTTACTAAATATTTCTTTAAATGGAAGGCTCATACAGCCTGAATAAAGATATTTGTCATAAGTGTTTATATGCCTTTCAATTTAACTAAAATACATTTTATTTTTTGGACAGAGTATATGGCACAATCATGTTGTGTTTTTTTAAAAACATGTATAGGAACACATCTGAAGAAAAGATTAATTAAGTTCTTTCTTTTCAATTCATATATTTTAATTAAATTTTAATATAAGCTGAAAAAAAGCAGTTCTGAAAAAAAAAAAAGACAATATAGAAATAGAAGAAAAAGATGCATGTCAAACACTAAACGGCTCAGATTCATTCAATTGTTTAAAAAAAAGCATCTTAAAGAAAAATTTGAGAAGTATTTTTTTTTTTTTGCTTACAAAATATGAAAAAATAAGTATTTGCTTATTATACAGTTGAACAAACTCGTCAAATTAAAAGTTGTTACCAATTAAAATAAATGCCTACAAAAACTGTCCTCTTTATTATTATGCTTGAACATGCACAGGAATTGTTTTTCACTATTGGCTGCATATCGCTGCACTTAGCCAGTCTTTTGATATGACACAATTGATCAGCAGTATAATACACATGTACCAAAAAATATTTTATCCTTCCTTAATTATTTAACCAACAAACATTAGAGGAAAAAACACAGGTCAGGCCATTCCACAAAATATAACCATCATGATTTAATCATTACTGTCTTTTAAAACTCACGCTAATTACTTACTTAAATTTTTTAAAGAGTTTTAATAAAAAAATTTACTTCATTTACTACACATTCTAAAACTTGAAAATTTCTTTTATCACATTTACAGGAATTTTTTATAAATGAAACAATGTCTTTCATTTGTATAAGTAGAATTTTAAGTATAAGTGTACTGTTAAGTAAATGTCAATAGGAAAGGTACCAAAAATTGTTTACAGACAAGATAAGACATTTGGGTACTTTTCCATTCCACTGGAACAAGCAATAAAATCACCAAAAATGACATAACTAACACAAGACAGAATATTCCTCCTGGTAACCTTTTATGACCACATTTTCAAAACAAGTTGCATTTTTTTTTATCAGCAACATCTTTTTCATAGTGCACCAAAAAGAGATGAAAAACCAATAAAAACTAACATTTATAACTTTGTGTGTGTGTGTGTATTGTGGCCAATAAAGCCTGCTTGGTGAGATTTGCACAGGCAAAACGGAAATGTTCCAAAATGGAACTAATTTGATATCGGTGGGTTAAGCAAACTGCGCTGTTTGGCAGAATTATTTGGTTTAACATTTATATTAGCAAATCGATTATTTTTGCGAAAAATTGCCTCCCAAAACTATGACACATAGCAAATAATGAAAAACCTTCCAGTGCATGCTTGACCAACTTCCATATTTATAAATTGTTCTATTTGTCTTCAACTATTTTTTGTGAAAAAATTATTAAAATTTGAAAAATACCTTCTAAAGTATGAAACACAACGAGGTAATTTCAAAATTATAGGACAATTCTACCAAAGTTTGTTAACCACCACATATCAATTTAAAAATAGATAAGCAACTGTGTAAATAATGTAATATTGTTATGTACTTTATTCGAGATTTAACTATTTTCCTTAGAGAAACAATTTATAAATTTAGTTATTTCTATAAACTTTTTTTTTACCTGACTGACGACATCATCAGTCGGTACTAGGAGGCTGGCATCAAATGGACAAGAACCCAAGCATGAGTGTTGGATAAATATATAAACTTTAATGCAAATTCTTCACTAAATCATTAATTGATGGGCAAATATGCAAGTATTGGATAATTTCATGAGGCTTAAATATATAAGTGTATAAAGATACAAAGCATTGCACAAATTGCATCATATAAAATGATATTGCCAAATGATGCAATATGCAGATAGTGGAAAACAGTCTCCGCAATATCAAAACATTTTGAAGCACAAAAATAATAACAGCATTTAGCAATGTCTTTTGATTTGGCAAAACTGGTAGATGGTATAATACATAAGTACGAAAGAACACACTCTAAATACACAAACATATCTGACATAGTTCACAATTTACATTGGTGAGTTTATTTTTAACTGGAGCATCTACATTGGTGAGTTTATTTTTAACTGGGGCATCTACATTGGCGAGTTTATTTTTAACTGGAGCATCTACATTGGCGAGTTTATTTTTAACTAGAGCACCACAATCAGATTATTTGATTCGGAAAACTTTAATATTTCTATTTTTAAAACAATAATTTGTATTTTACAAAATTAAAAATGTGTTTTTATTTGACATGCTGCTGTCAATAGTTTAGCAACCTGTTTTAGCACTGGAAAAAAATTGCTGACTTCGAAAAGAAGTACCTTTTATTTCGCTTTAACTAGGTTATTTTTCATTATTAGCTGATTTACTATTACACCCAAAATGAATGTTTGAGTTAAATAGAATCATTAGTTTCCATTTTTTAACTTTTAAACACACAAATGATCTTAAAACATCTGTAATAATTAAAAACGATGGTTTAACTGGATTTTAAATAAAAAGAAACAGGGAAAAATTAAACAAACCTCTTCATATTGCTTGGTTAATTCTTCGACTTCTTTTTTAAACAAAGCTACCTTGCTCTCTTTTTCTTTAAAAACTTTTACCTTGTTCTTCTTACCAAAGGATTTTTTGTTAGTTCTTCCTCTATTAAATTTCATAGGGGGTCCCATTTCTTATCACACTTTAAAAAATTAATAATCAGAGAACTTCAAAACACTCGGGAAAGAACGTGTTATTGTTGCCATAAGTCATTTCACTTCGGATCACCTTACATGTTGTTGCTGCTTATGCCACCAGATCGACAGTAACATCAGATCAAGGTCCACGAAATTCATCGCGGCGAAGGGCTAGAATTTTACGCCTGTCATTTAGCCTAAGCTTTGAGCCCCCCAAGAGGGTGACAGTGCGATTTTGCTCACGCAACGCGATAGATGGCGACACCGTTCGGACTCACAGATTTAACGAGCACGTTCTCCGATTTGTGCTCGGCGGGCATTTGGTGGCATCGGGCATCGAGCCCAGGCATTCCGGTCTGGGGTCCGATGCTCTAGCCACTAGGCTGCCCACGGCCCCTCACCTTACATCTGATTAATAATGCTGACCGTAAAGCTTACTATGAGGATGCTGTAGTCATTAGTACCCTTTTCTTTTTCCGGTTAATGCAAAATCGCCATTGCTTTGACCTAAAAAATTAAAAAGGTATTTTAGAAAAGATACTGAAAGAAATAATATAAAATTCCGAATGTGAAATTTACAGATCCTCTCGTTTTCATATCGCTCAAAAAAAGTTTCAATTCGATGTTTTCATATATATTAACATTACACCGGAAATAAAAGAGGGTTCCACTCAATATTGTTGTTTACAAAGTAGAACTAGTCCATAAATAAAGATTGATTCACATGTTTATTATTTGGATTATTTAGTCGAAATTTTTCATTTCTCCCCTTTCTTCAGTTACTCTTAACCTTGCCAGTTTTGGTTCGGATGATTTTTTCTCTTCCCTTTCTCTTACTCTTGTCCCTTTCTTTGTTTTTGATCTTTGGAGAGTCTGTCTATTATCCACCACCTATGGACCCACAATAGATGAAGTTCTAATTTTATTTGACAAAGGAAGTTCTCCCAGCAGTTTAATATAGTTAGATTCTTGCATTTACGGCCAAAGTCGCCAAAGAAGTTTCACTTCTATCGCGTGGCTTTCCACGTTCTTTTTTAAATTTTTATTATTTTTCTTGATTTTCAGACGAATGCTTATTCCATGCTTTCCAGTTTTCTATTTTGCTTTAATTTTATCCAGTTTTCTAAGATTATGGTTTGGGCAGGAGAGAAGACTTAGTTTTTAAGTGGTTTAGATTTCTGGCGTGGAGTCATCGGACATATGGTGTCAAGCATACGGGTGAAAAAAAAATCCTCCAAATAGTAAATGAATAGAATTATGAAGAGATAAGTGCCTGTACAGTATAACTTTAGATAAGGGGTGGCCAACCCGCGGCACGCGTGCCACATTGTGGCACGCGAAGACTTATTGAAAACATACAAAATTTTATGAAAATATTATTGAATTAATTGAGTTACAATAGAAAATTATCATGAAGAGAATATGCAAAAAACAGAAATTTTCAGCTTGAGATTTTAAAGATTCTAAGCAATTTTTCTTCTTTTCCTTAGTATAGCGCCAAAAATGAGATCATGCTCCAAAACTTACTATTCCAAAGTATTGTAACGTTCCGAGAAAATTGTTAATTTTGAACACTTCGAATTTCAGCTTCCCCTTTAAGTGCTGAAGTTGGGTGGTTGTAGCTATTGGCTGTCAGCGTGATGCCAGATAGAAAGGTTTTTCGAAGGTTTTGTAATGTCAAGAAGTAATTCTGCAGTATATTAGGAGAACACTTGTTGATACAGTAGAAGTAATTCTATCTACACTAAGTAGCCGCTTTATAAAGCAGAGGGAGTGAGAGCTTGCATTCATGACTAATTAGAATGCTGGATTCGGAGCCTAGGAAATTTGTAGTGCAATATCGGCAAATTGTTTCTATCTGTCAGACTCAGTTGATTTTAAACTCTGTGTAGCAAGACGTTAAGCTTTTTTCCTTTTTTCTAAAATTGTTTTTAGATTTTAGGGTTGAGCGTAGTTGTTCAGAATTTTTTTTATTTTCAATATGTTTATGAGTAAACCTTTGACATCGAAAAGAAATTATAAAGAGGATATTGCAGCACGTGATTTTAAAATTGTCTGGGAAGAACAATACTTATTTACACATCAAAATGCTTCAACGACGGTTTGTTTGAAATGTGGAATTTGTATAGCAGTTCCAAAAAAAATTAACTTGGACCATCAGTTCAAACAATTGCTTAGTGATTTCAACAGCAAATATCCTGTTAAATAAAATTTGCGAACTCGAATTTATCAATAAAAAAAGAGAAATTTTAACTAACCAGTAATCTTTGTTCCAGTAGAGAAATGACGAAATGGAAACCATGGTGAAGGCTTCTTAAGAACTTTCTTTGCTGTAAGCCCGCAAGAAAAAACCATATTCTGACGGAGAGGAGATTAAAAAAAGCAGCCCTTTAATTTTTGCCAAAAATATCGGTGATCAAAATGTCAAAAATATCTTTGATATTTTAGCGCGAAATATCTGCACAAAGCTTAATAAAATAGCTTTGTCTGGAAATACCGTCATGCGTCGTACAGATGTCATGGACCAGAATGTTGGAACTCAAATTGTCTCTGGACTTCAAAATTGCAAATATTTTTCATTAACTTTGGATGAAAGCTGTGATATCATAGACAAAGCGCAGTTAAGCATCTTTGTGAGTTACACGAACAATAATTTTGATGCTGTGGAAGAACTTCTTGATTTGCGCCAACTAGTTTTAACTACAGGTGAAGACATTTTTAAGGAACTTAAAAATGTAATTGTAGTTAACAAAGTAGAATGGAGAAAATTAGACAGTTTGCACAGATGGAGAGCCTTGCATGGTTGGTAAAATAAAAGGATTTGTTGCTTTGCTTGAAAATTTTTTGGGAAGAAAAGTTTTCGAATATCTTGTTTTATTCACCAAGAAACTCTTTATGCCAAGGACTTAAACTCGTCTTTCGTTGTTGATTCTGTGGTGCGCTGTATTAACAAAATACGAGTTCGTGCTCTGAATCGACGAAAATTTCATACGCTCTTCCCCGAAGAAACAGAAGAAAATAGCGAGTTACTTCTTCATTGTAGTGTGTGCTGGCTTTTCAAAGGAAGTTCACTTGCGAGATTTTGGAGTTTGAGGGAATGTGTTTTTGAATATCTGGAAGAAAACGATGAAGTGCCCAGTGAATGCTCGCTCCTCTGGAGTGAAAATTGGCTGTGGGATTTAGCTTTTCTTACCGATATAATGGAACATTTAAACAATTTAAATTTAAGATTACAGGGAAAAAATTGTATTTTCCTACCCTAGTTGGTCATATATATCTTCTTTTGTGAACAAACTTTTGCTTTTTTAGTCTAGATTTTGAAGAGAAAAAATTTAGTCATTTCCCATTCGTGCAGGAATTATCTGCCAAAGTTAGCAATGTTCCAAACTATGATAGATTTAAAAATTTAACATCCATTTTGCAGAATTCTTTCATTGCCAGGTTTGAGGATTTTAAAGATGATAAAAAAAAATGCTGAACCGTTTATTAATCCTTTTTCAATTTCTCTTCAAGACATTAATTGTTACCCACCTCAGGCATAAATTGAAATTATTCACTTACAGCACCATATTACTCTGAAAAGCAAATATAAGGAAATTATTTTAACCGCAAATGATCCGAATTACATCGAATTTTGGAAAAATGTGCCACCAAGCAATATTCCAAATTTAGATGATTTAGCGGTCAGATATTGTTATAGGTTTGGATCAAAATGTTTGTGAAGAAATGTTTTCTATTATGATGTAATTAAATCACAATATCGCTCAAAATTAACTGATATGCACCTAAAACACCTGATTTTGTTAGCATCTTCACGAACTAATCCAAATATAAATAATTCAGTAAGAAAACTACAAATTCAAAAGCCACATTAAGAAAATACTGACTGCTTAATAATCACTTAAAATTAAATGTTTCAAGTTGCTTTTTTATTTTGTACCTAAGCTGATTGATTCTGTAGATATTTATCAGCAAAAAAATATAAGTTTCTACATTTGTTTTATTTGTTGTACCATTTTTTTAAAATATTTTCAGTACATAGAGCTTGCATTTAAAAATATGTTTTTGGTGTAAATAACCCATAATAAACCTATAAGTAACATTTTTTCACTTTTGTATATCTTTATTTTGGTGGAAAAGTTGGAAGTGGCACGCGTATTTCTTTTTATCAGATTGTGACACGCTTCCCAAAAAGGTTGCTTTGGACAAATAGAATTTAGCACTCTAAAACACTAATTCTTTTTCAATTCCTACTATTAGCTCACACATTCTATATATTTATATATTTATCCTGTTCTAATTTTCAATCGTGAATAAAATACCTTCTATTCATCCAATCAAGTTCAAATAAATTTTTTAAACGTGTAGTGGATATGACACTTGATGCTAATACAGTTTTTTCAAGTTTTAATTCATTAGTTAAATTTTATTTTTTAATTTAAAATTTATTTTGCGTTATTTCCGTCGTAGTTACAATTAGCTGAAACAGATGTGGCGCCAGTACGTTTTTCTAACAAAGTAGGAATTAACGTTAATTTTTTTAAATATTATTTGTTTCTAGAAGCATGAAAGGAAGGAAAAACATGGGATGTGTAACGTACCAAGCAAATGATCACAAAAGGTAGGGAGGAGGAAAGAGTGATGTGAAATCCAACTTGAAAGACCGTGATCTCTGAAAACAAAGAAATTGGAGAGGGAATTCGATTATTTAACGAATAATAAACTCCGAATTTACAAATTTTTTTTACAGCTGAAAAAAGGTGCTTTTTTTAGAAAAAAATGGGTTTTTTTTTCAAATGACATACTTTTTTTGTTTGGAACAAAAAAAGACTTTTCTTGTGAGCAGCAAATTTCAGTAGGAAAAGCACAGCCCCTTATTAGACTTCACAGTTGCAGATGAGTCGTGAGTATAACCTATTGTGAAGATTTTCAATAGGACAGGAAATTCCTTTCTTATCGCATCCCACTCCAAAACGCAGGAATTTTTTAAAGATTTTAACGATTATATTACCCACGTTGACTGCTATGATGGCCGCCATGACTGCTCATTATTACCCTGACTGCTATGCCGTACGGCCTGAGTTCGAATTGCGGAGAAGGCATTGATGTTTGTAAATGAAGAGTGCCTTTGCGACATGGGGGTACTCTAAATAGCCGTCGAGCCACACGTCCTTTCATGAGGTTGGTGAAAAGGGAAGAGAGGTGGGAGGCCCCTTACCACCTCCAGGGTGTTCTCCCTCAAAATTGGGATGGAACCGAACCAAAATGTACTATCACCTGTTGGTGCTCGAAGCTTCGGCTAATGACAAGCGTACATCTAGCCCTTTGCCACGATCATTTCCGTGGGCTTCGATCTGACAACGTCAGACAGGGGGCATTTGCAATAACAACAACAACACATCTTATGATGGACTGCATATAATGTGCTAATGTGCTGCATATAATGTGCTGTGGACATGTGCTATTGAAGTTGTTTTGTAGCAGCCAATGAACAGCGATTCTGATGTAGAAACTGATAATGAAACTCCTATCAAAACTGTTACATTTTCTAATGCTTTACATTGTTTGGAAACGGTGCAAACATACTTTATGCAGAAGGAGTTAATTGATGCACTATTTTCATCTCTGCATAAAGTCGAAAAAGAACTCTTTTGAGTCAGGAATCAAAAAGGTTGTCAAACATCTATTAGTCAGTACTTTGAAAACTCCAGTTAACTAGGAATCAATAATTTACTAAGAATATTTTTAGCTGTTGAAAAAAAGAATAAAGCTTCTAACTATAGATATTTTTTGTGTAGATGTTTATTAAAGAATTTCCAAAGGTTAAGTGTAAACAATTTGTGTTTTTTTTTGGACCTTAAGGTATCCGACTACCCTAAAATTGTGAATTTTGCCAAAAATTTACAATTTTTTAAAATTATTTTATTTTATATGCCCTCTTATTTGCTTTATAAAAATACCAAGTTTATTATTTTCCATTCACTGGAACAAACCTATAAGTGTTTTAGTAGGAGCAGATGTCATTACTTTGAGCAAGATGTCATACTTTAAAACGCGTTTTACGCGTTTTTTGTTGTTGAAAATGCTCAAACGGGGCCAGCGATTGCTCAAAAAGATTTGAAAATATTTAACTGAAATTTTTTGTGTATGTTCTGTATAATAGTAGAAGTGTTTTAACCACCAGATTTATTAATCACCGTTTTATTACAAAATTTACAGTTCCTTATGGGAATATAATCGCTGTTTTCTTAAGCAATTTAATATAACAACTAAGATAAAGAGCTCTATTTTTTGTGAAACATAAAATATCTCTTATCCTGAAGGTCACTTCAAAATTGATTAACATAGCAAAACATTAGAATTGAAAATTTGTTCATAAACTATTGGTACAGAATGGGCCGCGTTTATGTTATTTATTTATTTTTTTTTTGTCAATTTTTACCCATTTTTTTCCATTTTAGTAATAATAACTTCTTTTTCTCTTCTTAATTTTAGCATATTTTTCATAAAATGTACTGAGCAAATCTAAAAACAACAAAAATTCCCCTTATCCCCATTTTTTTAAAACAAAAAAAAATGTGGTCGCAAGTAATCAGATACCTTAATATGTAGCCGCGGCAGCCAAGTGGTCAAGGTATCGGATCATGGCAGGCATGTTATAAGTTCGGGCCCCGTACCACTAAAGACCCGCCGTGTAGGGGAGCAATGCATGCTAATTCTGTCGAGAGCTCAAACGTCCTCCCGTTGGTGGGGTGTGGTAGTTAGGAGAGAGAGTGCTAGCTCAGGTATCGTCCTCGTCACTTGACCATGGTTCATAATTTTGAGGCCCGTCGCCAAAAGCCCTAGTGTAGCTTAACAGTGCGACGCTAATATTCACTCACTCACTCACTTAGACCTTAATATAACGAATAACCCCGAATTAATGATCAAAATGTTAGGTTCCGATGTATTCGTTAAATCGGGGTACGTCTGTACCTCTCTTTCCCTCACTATAGTATAGTTTATCTCTCTGAGTATGAGAGAAAAACGACTCACTAACTCATCACGAGATCTCCGGAATTATTAGACTACAGTCTTGGAATTCGGAAAAATATTCTTTTTAAAGGAGTAGAATTCCCCGTTAAGAAAGGATTTTTCGAAATCGTTTCCTAAGGGCATTTGAGAGAGGTTAAGAGACGTTTTATAGATAAAATATTCTCGTTTTTAATCTGTTAGACTTCAAATTTGGTTAGCATGTTTCTTTTGTTGATTAGAGATCCATAAAGAACAAATTTTGTGGAAATTGAGCCAGGCGAAATTAGGGGAGGCTTTATTGACAAAAAATACTATACTTGAACTATCAGACTTACAGATTTTAAATTTGGCAAACGTGTTTCTTTTGTTTAAATGAGATCTGCTAAGAATGGTTTTTGCGGAAATCGACTCCTAAGGGATTACAGTGAAGGTTACAGGGGTGTTACAGTTAAAAAAAATTCCGCGTTTTTTAATTATTAGAACCAACAGATTTGAAATTTTTTAAATACATTTTTTTCATGTAGAGATCCGCTAAAAATGATGTTTGAAATTATCGAACTACGGGAAACAGGACGACTATAGGGACGTAAATAAAAAATATATTTGGGTTTCAGAAATTCAAACTTTTTCATTTTTAAATTAAGAAATGAGTTCTATAAGAATATTTTTTAACACAATCGAAGGTTTAATACTAGGAGTTACATAATAATAACCTAAAAAGAATGCATAGTCTTTCATTCTCTTCAAAAACCCAGGAAAGTGGGTGGGTAAACGGCTAGTTGTAGTAAAATATTTAAACAGGGAGATTCTTAAGAAAGTATACACTGTCCAGATGCTGTAAAACAGTGAGTTAAAGACACAGGCACTATCTCAATGAACCAAAAGGTAGATGTACTTTTAAAGTTTGTATCTAGCCCCTGACGTAAGTGACTGAAACAATAGTGGGCATGTCATGTGACAAGTTAGTCGAAACCAGTGGTGTCTGCTGTAAAGAAGGCTTTTTCTGTTCTTGAATTTAGCAAAATGGAATCCACGACTACTGTACAACGGAATTTTTGATCATGATTCGGAAAAGAATCTCCAACTAGAAAATCCATCTGACGATGGTATGAAAAATTTAAAACTTAGGTCTGTTTGTGCAAAAGTAAAAGCGTTGGAGGAAGTTGATACCCTAATAAGCGTTTGGGCGGAAATGGCTTGATGTGCCTCATGTGACTAAGTGTTCACACATAGAGCATCTATGGCTGCTTCTAACAAAACTAATCTCATACAATTCTGTTAAAGCTGTTTGGATTGTTCTTGATTTATTGTGCATTGAAACAGAAAAATTCTTTATGAATCACCTTGTACCTTAAAAGAGATTTTCGACCCCCCCCCCCTTGAATTATCGATTTCAATGCGTATAAACTATTTATTAAAGGTAACATTGTTATTCCAAAAGAATTCATCAACTGGTTAAGAAACACACAAATGTAAATCTTAATTTAGATAGATGCTTGCTGAAGTTGGTATTCATTTAAACTTATTAGTAGTATGCTCTAAGAAAGAATCAACACAGTCTTTATCACAGAAAGGTGTCGATACAATCCATTCACTCTACCAGGGAAACCGCGTAATTATTTTTACAGATGGTTCCTCTGATAATTCCTTTACCAGAGGAGGTGCGAGAATCCAACTCATTCACCCATCCGGTGCTAACGCTGATCTGAAAATTCCCACAGGCCAAATAGTACCAAACTTCTTTCGTGAATTAATTCCAATAAAGGAAGTCCTCTCTTTGTATACGAGTCACATTTCTCGGATGATGCAACGGAAAGTCTCGTAATTTTCTCAGACACAAAATCAGCTTTTGAGGCCATTTGCAATGGAGACACCAGTCTGACACAAGGCATTAGCATTCTCCAGGCAGATTAATAAACCAAGTATACTCCAGTAGATTCCTGTCCATGTGGAGCACTGGGAGTAATGAATGTGCGGACGTCATTGTTAAGGAGGCTCAGGACTTGGATCAACCTTCCACTGTCGCCTCGGAAGATGCAATCGTGGTCACCAAGTGCAAAATTTTTAACCAGCTATTCATAAAACCAACTATTTCACAGCTCAACTGCCCTAGAAATTTGTCGTTTACAGGAGCAAGACTCCACTCCGACATTCCAAAGATATGAAAATATCTCCAGATAATTCCCGATCTTATCCCATCTGCAGAAATTGTCCGCAAACCCAGTTAACACCAGACCATATCTTTAACTGGAAGGCCATTCTTGCATCTCTTTTTAAACTGCAACACCACGGGACATTTTTTCCAGTCCTCAAGCTACAGACATGGCTTCGCTTGTTATTGGGGCTTTTGGACCAATATAGAAATGCACTCAATCCATAACACAAGACAAGAAGAAGAAGAATTTAGATAGATGATTGATCGCATATTTTTGAATTGCAGCTCAATGATAATGATGACATTATATAGAGCTAGTTGCTCACATTTCTAACTTTATTATAATGCTAAGTAAGTAACATCGGAATCAATTCCATTTAACATGCAGCATACTTAGTGGACATAGATGACTTTTATGTGAGAAGTTCACATTTTAAAAAAACACGTAGATGATGAAAGCTTTGAGGTAATAATTTTATGTTAAAAATTAAAAATCTTTTGGTATATGGGAGGGCTTGAATCCCCAAGTACCACTCATGTTTACGTCAATGAAGCGTCTTGGATGTAATCAAGACTCATTGGTCTTCCGTAACCCAAATATCAAATCTGTTGATGTTGCTTATGCTAGCTGTGTAAGAAAGCCAATTTTTCAGCTGTCGGGGTCGAAAACGTTACACCTTTAAAAAATAAAAAATCCCGTTGCCAAAAAAATTATCATACGAAATTTCAAAGTAAAATTAATCCTAAAAAAAGAAACGAAATTTTTTTTTCTATTTTCAGTTGTTGTTTTGTTATTTGATAAACCAGAATTGACGTTCATTAATATGCTAAAGAAATAGTTTTTCATGATGATCTGAAAACATAACAGTTTTCTTCCAACAACAACTTTTGGCCACAGAAGTCTAGTGGCCATGGTAACGAACTCATGGATGGCGAATCCTGAGCTTATGTCTTGATACCCGCCTTCTAGAAAGCATGATACATGTTAAATGTATCGTGGCTCAGAGTTTACTCATTGACGGGGTGTGGAAGTTTAGAGTGGCATGCTAGCTCAGGTGTCATCCTCATCACTTGACTGAAGCTTAAAATTAAGAGGTCCATCACCAACAGTCCTCGTATTGCTTTAGAGTCCGATGTTCATAAAAATCAAATCATATCCAGCTACAATTTTAACTACGGTAGATTTAAAGTACATCAGCTCCTGTACACGGGAAGGGGGAATCTTCCATGTCACGAGAACTTGAACCCACGACTCAACATAAGGAATATGGATCACGAGTTCACAATTATAACTACTCAGCTTGGAATAATAGCCTTTGTTGCTTCATATCTCTCAAAAATAATAACTGTAACTGTAACTACTCAGCTACCACGGCCTTAAAATATTTAGAAAGAAAAACAGAAAGATGAACAATATTATTGACATGATAATTTACAAATTTTTTTTATATAGAAAAGGTTATTTATAAGTATTCCCTGTGTTTTCTGATCATGAAATGCATGGTAATCAAAATTGTTTGGGACAAAATATTCTGTAAGGAAATAAATGTAAAAAAAGGGAAATTATGATTAATGAGAGTTGAGATTATAATGCATAAGTAGAAAAATATCCATTATTTAAATGTATTATTTTTCCTTCACGTGTCACGCATCCTTGTTATCGTAGATTTCTATGTAAAAAACTTCGTTGTTAATATGATCCTTCATTTAGTATTTTTAGAAATGCATGGATATGCAATGAATTTTGATAAGTTCATCAAAATAACTGACAACAAAAGCTTGTTTTTTCGAATCTTCTCTTTTGCTGCAAAGTAAATAGATAATTTAATATCATTTAAATTACTTCACAACACACAAAAGTCAATATCTTTTAAACATTACTGATATAGCTCTCCGCTATTCTTCCCTGTTATTTAAATAATAATCTCATAAGAATATCACATTTCTTATAATAATTACTCAAACAGCTCTACAATTTTTAAATTTTAATAAAACATTGAAGTTTTAGTACTTTCTCTAAATAAATGCATCTTATTTGTTTTAGTAATTCTTTTATTCTGATATAAGTTTATTGTTTTTTTCTCTAATTGCTTTCAAAATTTTCAAAAATATTGCTAAAATTTCGCTTATAACTGGGATTTTTGTAAAATTTGGATAATTTTTTAAAAAATATTGTTAACTATTGTTAGTTATAAACATTGTTAACATTAGTATTTATTGGTATTGATTCCTAAAAAAGCATTTATAATGTTTAGTATGCTATTTTTTAAGAATGTACTCGGATACCTTAAAAATTCTTATTTGAAATACTCCATGCTTCAGTTAAATTACTTGATGTGTATTTAGTATATAAAAAAACTCTTTATATGTGTGTATTTATTCTATAAACATGTGAAATTCATTGAATTTAATAGAAGCAATCTCTTCATTGTGTTAATGTAAAATAAAATTATATAAAGATTCATGAAAAGTTCTATTCTAAGTTGGTGTGACATGTCAATGCAAAAAAAAAAAAAAAAATTTGAATCGGGGGGCGAAGAGCAGATGGAATGGGGGGGGGAGTGTTTATTAAGGTCACACTATGAAGCAACACGAGGATTATTGGTGAATGACTTCGAAATTTTGCTAACCATGGTCAAGTGTAGGGTTGACGGTTTTTCAAACCCGATTTTTAAAGTAAATTTGTCACATTTGAAAACCGGTTTTTAAATCTAGAAAATCGGTTTACAGAATTCATATTATTATGTCTTAAAGAAACACCATTCTTCAAAATTATATTAAATAAGTAATATCAAAAAACTTTTTAAAGTCAATTTCTACTTCGTTAGAAAAACGTACTGGCGGCATCTGTTGCAGCTAGTTGTAACTTCGGCAAAAATAATGTAGAATAAATTTAAAATTAAAAAGTAAAATTTAATTAATAAATTAATATTTGAAAAAACTGTATTAGCATCAAGTGTCATCCGCTACAAGTTTAAAAAATGCATTTGAACTTAAGTGGATGAATAGAAAGCATTTTATTAACGATTGAAAATTTGAACAAGATACACACACACACACATAGAGAGAGATAGTTAACTAATAGCAGGAATTGAAAAAGAAAAAGAAAAGGAATTAAATTTAATTATAGACTGCAAAACAAGGTGGAATAATATGGAGGACTGGTAGAAGATTTCTGGTAGTAAAAAAATGTGTTGTGTTCTAGCATTGAATGATTTTGGTTCTTTTTAGAGAATATGGCTAAATTCTTATGTGGAAACCGATTCCGATGAAGAGCAAATCGAAGAAACTACTCATCAGAGTAAAGCTTTTTTTTTAAAAAAAGAAGCCATGGAAAAATCAATTCATAAGTTTCTTGAAGACCCTGAAGAAAAAATTACAAATACAAATACACCGAAAGATGAATTTTCATTATTTGAGGTAACGAAAAAAGTGAATAAAATACTTAGATTTGTTATTTGATCCCTGAAAACTATAAATCAAGCTCAGTAGCTAGTGAATGAGTATTTTCAATTTCATGCAAATGTCTACAATAAGAACAAGATATCAATCATTGGCATGTCCAAGTAATTTTAGCGCGTTTTTCACATGTTGTATTTTACAATAATGCTACTAATGAACTTTTACTAACAGAAAGTAGTACTGTACCACTCCTCTAAATGTACTACTATTGAGCTGAAAAGAAATAATGACACAAATCTGTATCAGTACTATAAAAAAGCAAAAACTAGCGAAATTCAGGAAAATTTGTAGGAAAATTCGGGAAAACTATGGGAAAATTTAAATATGATTCAGCTCATCTAGGGTACAAATGCGACCAATGCCGAAAACCCGAGGTCAATTGGTTGCTTATTGGCTGAGAAAAAGGTACGACAAAATATGGAACGAAGACGAAATTTGCGTCCTAATAGCGCTTTTGTTCCACTACGTGAAAAACGCGCTAACAAGACTTATCCACCCTTCAGTGGACAGTTTATGTTTTTTAAAATTCTCTTTCCTTAGGAGAAATTATAAAAAATTAGTGGAAATAATATAAATATTATTTGAAATATTTGTTTGAGTTTTCATTTTTTTGTGTAATATGTATATGTAATCCTTCTTTTTTTTTATATTTTGACTTTGACATTGATTTCGTTTTTTGTTATTTTATATAAATAAATAAAATATTTTTCCCTATTCTAATATTTTTTTTTTTGGACAAAAACTCGAAAATCCGCTAAAACCGGTTTTTTGGGAATATTGAATTTGAAAACCGGTTTTTCAAAATGAAGGGTTTTGTATCAACCCTAAGCACAAGTGAAGAGGACGACACCTGAGCTGGAACCCCCTCTCCTAACTTCCACACCACGCCAATGAAAGATTTTTGAGCTTTGATTGATTTAAAGTACGTCAGCCTCTCCACATGGCAGATCTTTTGTACCACTAGGGCTCAAACTTATAACACGTTGACCCCGAGTCCGCGACCATAGTTGGGATATGGAACGAGAAGTGAAAGCTAAGTATCTGGCCGTGGCTCAAAATTGCGAGGAACATAAGGGACATGGTAAAGAGTAGTGGTCTCCAACCCCTGGGCCGCGGACCGTTACCGGTTTTTGTATCAGAGGATACCGGACAGCCCAAGGAACATTAAATTACTTTCATTTTATTATTTATTGTGGTGTATTGTGTAGTGTTCTAATGAGTTAAAATCTTAAAAATTACTTTATATTCATTTCGATGTAATCGTACTTATTTTGAAGGCAAGTTCAAATATAACCAGATTATATATAAAATAATTAAATCAAACCAATCTAAAATAAAAACAAATCCCCCCCCCCCTCTCAGCGGGCCGAAGTAAAATTATCAAAAGTTGACCGGTACGCAGCGATAAAAAGGTTGGGGGGGGGGCACTGGTAAAGAGGATCCCCCGATTATAATAATGAGGTAACTTCCTCTTATAAGCGAATAAAATGGATATTTAACTAGATTACTCTCATAGAGTAAGACAGAAATTTCTATCAAAGTCTTACATTCTTCAATTTCTACACAATTAGTTCACTCTTTCTATATATTTATCTTGTTCAAATTTTGAATCGTTAATAAAATGCTTTCTTTCATCCAATCAATTTCAAATACATTTTTTAAAACTTGTAGTGGACGACACTTGATGTTAATACAGTTTTTTTTCCAAATATTAATTAATTTATTAAATTAAATTCATTACCGGTTTTCGACGCCAACTTATATTCGTTTCCATTGCTGTAATAATGTTACTGATAAAACAATGACAAAAGTTGGCGTCGAAAACCGGTTTTTCAGCCAAACTAGGTGTGCATTGTTACTACAATGTGCAGACACACACACACACACAAATCATGCTCTTTTTTCAATTTCTACTATTTTAGTTCACTCTCCCCTTATACATACATAGATACATATATATATATATATTTCTTATTCAAATTTTCAATCGTTAATAAAGTACTTTCTATTCATCCATTCAAAGTAGGAATTAATTTTAAAAAAAATTATATTATTTGCTTTGTATTGTATTAAATTTATATATGCAAAAAATACAAAAATAAATTAACTATATACTCTATATTTCTTTTAGATCCAGTCTAAAATTACTTGCAGTAATTTAGCTTAAGAA
>BMAO01001784.1:0-30390 GCA_019973975.1 Trichonephila clavata | reverse complement strand
AGAAATAGCCCGCACTCTGGAAAAGTCTACCCATCCCTGGTTTTTATCAACTGTTATAACTAAATTCCATAGTCTATGTTTGCATATTACACAGTCCTAAAGGGTGTATGTATTTTTTTATTACATTGTATATATCAATGCTGCGCCCTAAAGCAACACGAGCACTATTAGCGACGGACTTAGACTTATATCAGAATACTTAATAAAAATAAATTGTTTACATAAAGCGAAATCACATTATTTTGTGCGCATATCCTTCTTTTCCGTAGCTTTATCTTTTCCACGCTTTTCTACTTGAAGCAAAGTTATTTCTTTTTCTTTTTTAGTTGGTGGGTAAAAAATAGATAGGATATGAGAGCTGCATTTATTTTTTAAACGATTCTTTAAGTTCCGGAAATATTTGAAAAAGCAATTTCTACATTTGATGCAAGATAGGGAAACTTCTATTGATGTATGTCATGTTTTGATCCGAAGAATAAATTTATGGTGAATGTTATATCGATGAACTGTAGTTCCTATATTTTTAAAGGAGATTGCAGTTTATAGAAAAACGAGGAGAAAATATTTGAAAAAAATCTAATAAGTATTTTTATTATTATTTTTTTCAGAACATTTATAAAAAAAAATCTTTTTACAATTAAAAAAATGTTATTATAGGGAATAAAGTCAATATTTTTGTTAAACTATTTATTCACAGAGCCTGAGAGCTAGTGGAAAAGTTCAGAGTCTTTTCACGGACTGAACCTTTGACCCTAGGTAGGGGACATTCTTGCATTTTTTCCGTTCAAGAAGGAGTGCGCGGTAACATTTCCTTTCTACCGAGTAAATTTTTACATAACGCAGCCTTAATTAAATACCTATTATACAATTCTTCAGATGTGAACCCCTTTCCCGTTGTCTAATTTATTTTACCTAGCTAAACACAAATTCTTAAAGATGAATCACAAATATTTAAGCAAAACAAAAGTAAAAAAAGGATTATAATAAAGTATCAAAATACAAGATCCCAATCATGAGCATAAAACAAAAATAATAAATAAGTTTAAAACTAGTTAAAAAAGTGAAGAGCAAGCAAAAAGCAAGTGAAATCTTGGACATTGGACCGAAAAATGGGGTTGAGGTAGCTGGAGGTGCGCACTTCCCCCTACCTAAATCTTGGTAGCTAAAATGGAAATATCCAAAAGCATTAAAATCTTAAAAATTAAAAAGTTAAAATTTTTAAAAAGTGGGATTTTTTTGCCATTAGAAGATTTGAAAAAATGCATTAGTATACTAAAATAGCTATATGCGTATAAGTAGATTTAAAGTATCAAAAACTTATCAACTAGTCTTGTCGTTCTCTAATTATTGAATAAATGTGTTCGATAGGTGATAAATCGTGAAAACAAGCAGTAATGAAATCTGTTGGTCACACAGGATATGAACAATGCGTGCACCTTAACCGACCATTGTCCTGTTGAGATATGGCAACAACCATGCTCTGAAAGTAAAGGAAGATAACAGGCTACAAAACTTCATACATGTAGCTTTGGCTGGTCATTATATCTGCCAGCGACATAAGTCTAAGGTGGTGATGTACCATTGCACAATGTGTAATCAGGGTTGTATCATTGAAAATCTGTACCACCCTAAATCTTAATACAGGGATCAGCACGAATATGATGGGGCTTAACTTAAAACAGTGTCTCCAAACTTTCCTCTAGAGTCGTGATATTGCAGGCAGAAGCATGATTTGTCTGCAGAGACAAGGTTGTATTACTCTCTTGTTTACCGTTCAATTCCTTACTGCAGATCTTGGTTTTGAGACAAAGATAATCTTAGTAACGGTCGTCTTTAGTACATTGTACTGTTAGATACACAGAAGCAACATCGAATTATACTTGTAGGCATCGGTTGTTGCACAACAGACCGTAATTGTGATATTATTTCTGATGTGATAGAGCGATTCCTGTCTGCATACAATCAGTATGTGTGTCATCATATGTAATGGTGTAACAAGGCTGGCGCATCTGTGGAAACCGGAATATACTACTTAGGAAATTGTCATCGGAAGTAATGATTGTGTTTTACTGGTTTATTAGTATTACATATTGAAGCAATACGAAGACTACTGGTAACGGACCTTGTAATTTTGAATTTCAGTTCAGGATGATTCCTGAGTAGGCACCCCATTCTCCAAACTTCCATATCCCCCCCTCCTAAATGTTCCCATTTTGGATATCATTTATTAAAACTGTAAATACAACTTTAACCAAATTTAAGATATATTAATATTTTAAGTGATAAATTATAAGTCATACTTATAAATAATTTGGGTCAAACTCTTTTTCTATGTATTTCTAGAAAGAAACTTCTTTTAAATTT
The DNA here is from genome assembly GCA_019973975.1 of Trichonephila clavata. Classification (NCBI taxonomy): domain Eukaryota; kingdom Metazoa; phylum Arthropoda; class Arachnida; order Araneae; family Nephilidae; genus Trichonephila; species Trichonephila clavata. The sequence continues at coordinate 28,026 of BMAO01001784.1, read as the reverse complement.
AAAAGAAAAACATCCTTCTTCTAAACAATATATGTACCTTAAGAATTCTTACAGAACCTAATATTCCTTATACCCTTTTAAAAATGACTGCAGTATCATTAATCTCAACTTTATCCTTCCACGTATTTATGGAACTTTTGTAAACTAACGTGATTGATAACTTATGTGTCACTTATAGAGTAATTAAGCAGAGTACATATTCCACATGAACTGAAATTTGGATTTCGCAGTCACAGTACTCTCCCTTGAAAAGCTTTTGAAGTTGTTTTCGTTACGAGAAAAGCAAGGATTAAAATTAATCAATTTTTCATTAGTTCGTTCCAAAATGTCTTGGACGTAGATTGATTGATGAATTGACGTTTTTTAAAGGTCTTCGTTAAGTTATTTAAAACAGTATAATGTCTTTAGAAATTAATGAATATGTGGGTGTAATTTTTTGGTTTGATTTCGGGCATTAAATCTCAGTTTAAAAAAACCCCTTAAGAAATCGTTTGCTTAACTAGGTTATTCAAAAAGTACAATAGGTTTTTATTCAATTAGACTTATGTTATTTAAATTGCATAACGTTCATAAAATGAAGTAGGTCGAGAAATTGGTCGTCGGCAGTATTTGAGCTTACAAGGTTAAGGCACAATATGGAAAATTAATTCATTTGAGGACAAGATTTTGTGTAATAGTAGTACTGCTTTTGGCTGTTCAAACCTCAATGTAATTACGCCAAATGGTCAGTCAATTCGGAGAAAATAGCCTTCAAAATTTATACTTAGCTTATACTTAAATAAGTTTTAAAGAGCTCCTGGAGTGTACCTGCTTACCATGCAGTCAGATACAGTTCGAGTCACGCAATTGTCGAGCTATTCCTTTCTTTTTGAAGTGAAAACTTCTTTAAGCACGTTTTGCTGAAGAGTGAATTTAAACTAAGCGTCAGGTTCGGGTGCATTAGTCTATGTCGATTTTTTTCAGCCCTAGCCGGAAATCGTGCTCAGGTCAGTAACGCGAGCTTAGTTTTGAATTGGAAAATTTTTGGGTGTGTGTTTTTTTCTAATAAATATTTCATGCATACTTTTTGTTGTGAAATTTTATTTTCTGTGTTTACATATTAGTCTCATACAGCCCACTTCCACTCAACCCCAGCGAGTGAACGAGAGCAAAGCAAGCGAAAATATTTGGAAAAAAAAAATTAATCTTGTATAGGAGATCAAAGATAAGCAGAAACGCGCTAAACATGGGATCTGTTTTTTGATTCGGTAGAAAGAGCATTTAAGCACAAAAAATTTGTCAAAAGAATTAAAATCCGAAATTTTAATGAAGTTAATTGGTGAGAAAGTTGCTAATATTTTTGCTTACATTGGCGATGACTACTAAGATATTACAAAAAAAATAAATAAATAAAAGCATTGAATGTGAAAAAGTACGAACCCTCGCCTTTTGTTTTTGCATGGAGAATATTAAGAAAAGTAAACGACTCTAAGGGTGTAAGTTTTCTTAGCTTTACATAATACATGGCGTTATATAAGGTATATAAACGGTACTTACGTATTACCGCAACGGTATTGGCTGCATTACATAAAAGGAAGCACATGGTTGTCAATTTACTGTGTATGACACATGGGAAATTTAGGTTGCCAACTTGGCGAGTTATCTTGAGCGTTGGCATTGCTTCAAAGTACATAAGTACCACATATATATATATATATATATATATATATATATATATATATATATATGTATATATATATTATATAAATATAATCTACATAATTTACATGTAAATATTTTTAAATATATGGACAAATTGATATTTAAATCTTATATACTCATATATAAATATATAAGAATGTGTAAATATTTAAACATTACCCTTACAGAAAATGGATTAAATAAATAAATCAAACCAATGGACGGGCATGAAAAAGAGAACTACTTAACGCCCGCATGCGAAAATGTTGTAAAAGAAAGCGTAGTACATCGGAACAATGAAATTATTTAGCCCAGAATAAATCAAAAGTTTCACTTTTATTGTGTGGTCATAAGCACACACACACAACTTTTTTCAAATAATTTAATTTTACAATAAAATAAATTTATTTAAAAAATGCGTATTAAATATCAAATGATATTTTATATAATTATTTTCCTTTTTTAAATGCAAAATAGCTTTTAAAATTATATTAAATATTCAATAATTTGATAACATTTTATAATGATGATACTTTACATAATTATATATTTTTCACAGTTATAAATTTTACAAAATTATAATTTTTAATAATATTTTATACAATAAGTACAAATTTATTGAATTAATTTGATGTTATTTATTTTAACAACATTTTATAAATTGATTTAATTGTAAAATATTTAAATGAATTGGGGAAAAAAAGTTGATTGATCACGTGACTCAAACCCTACCAAACGCGTGGTATATAAGCAATTACATTACACCCTCAGCCACTGCGTCCTCAACTTTTTTTTTAATTAAGGTGCATTTTTAACAATTTCAAAGCATTTGGCTGCACACGAACAATAAAATAAATAAAAAAATATTTTACTTATCTGTAATACATTATGTTAAATAGTTTATGGTAATAATTAATGTTAAATAAAATAATATGTATGACAAGGACAACAAAATGTTTGAGTAATTAATTACTCATTCAGGCTCAAGAGTAGTATAGGAAGGGGTTTGGATTTGGCGATTTTTATATAGATATCATAGTGAGATGACGAATTCATTCAAGCTTCCGGACACCTATCGCTAAGTTAAGTAGCTTGGCGATCGATTTTGGTCGCCAAAAGAAATCGACATCGCCAAGGCCCCCCCCCCCTATACTACACTTTAACCACCAATTCATTATAAAAATACTTTTAATGTAAAATTTGAGCTTGAGGAATTTTGATAATTTCGTTTATATTGGATCGTAAAAATGACACTATCACTTTCATTTCGTTGTCTACATTTTAAAGTCTCGACCTTTTTCTCATTTTTATATTTGTTAATGCTGAAAATTAGAATTCACTCAAAAAAGATGTAGAAAATTGTAACAATATTTTAAAAGTATTATGAGATAGACGCCTTTAATTTTAATCCAAAATTAATTCTCTTCCGAATGCTTTGAAATTAAATCTATAGATTATTACAGGACAATTAGTTTTTCGTTTTCATTCAAAGTTTATTCATATACAGATGTATCCATATGTATTACAAACCTTATAAATTTTTTAATATCCATCTATATATATATATATCCATGGGAAGATACCACGAATAATCTTAGTTTATTTCCATAAAACGACTGAATGATTTGGTTGCGGAATTTTATTTCTTTTAACACAGTATAATTAATAATTATTTAAAAAAATTGGCTTCAAGAATTTGGTGGCACACAAAAGTTCCGCTGTACAGTGGTTCAGAATATCTGTTCTAAAAGAACTATGGCAAAATTTAAGGGATCTTTAACTCCAAAAGAAAAATAATAAATGGTTTCTTATAGTCAGTGAGGCTGAGAATTCGGGACAACCACGGTTCCCTAAATTTGGCACTTATTACAAGAATGTCTGTCTTTACCCACTTAATAATATATTGATTGCACAGGTTAATTTGCTATGTAGCCAACGTAATGATCACTGAGCGTTTAAATTTTATATATTTTTGTGCGAAATGTTTCTTCTTTTTATTGATAAAAGAGTCAGCAATTTTTATCTTATTGGCAAACGGATCTGTGAAACAAGAAATATTTCCAATCTCTGCAACTTTGAAGTCATACAGCTATCAATCAGCATTTTAGATGTTATTTTGAGACCTTCATGTTGAGTGTGATATAATACTGACCTTTATTTGCTGAAAAACAGGCTTAAGGAATTCATCTTTCCAGGAGAAGAAATTCAATGAGCAAAAATGTCAAGAATGCTGCTTCGCTGCTGTCATTTACCCATCATATTTTCAGATACTTTTTCGAGAAAGAATCTGTTGAGAAATGGTGGCCTGATAAATGAGAGCCCTGGTATTCATCTTCCTGACTGAAGAGTCAAGGGAAGAAGAAAGATTAAGAATTCCTGTGGATCTGAGTATTTAAAAAATCCTCCCAGAATTTCAGATAAAACTTTTTGGATGAAAACCCAATAATTTCCAATCTCACTGGCAACTACCAATTAACTAGTAAGAATACAGTGAAAATCTGTTGACACGAAAATGAGGGGACTGAAATATTTTTTCGTGTTACTGGATATTACAACCCTCACCCCCCCACACATATATTTAACAAAATTAAGTTTATTAGAGTTCTTTTTATTTACATAGATATGTATATATGCATGTACTTAATAAAAATTAATGAAAAAAAAAACGTTCATAAGAACTTTATGAAATTCTATACAAAATGTTCAAGTTTTTTGAAAAACAAAGCTTTGAGTTTTTAAAAATAATCTGATATTTTCCTTGTGTTGTCTTTTTTAGCATCAAATGCTCAACAAATTGTTCGATGCCGTCTATTTTGTTAACCATTTCACCATTAGAATGTGCTTCTAAATGACTGCGCATACTTTTAACGATGTTCCTAAATTTCGGATGACGTGGAAACAGGAACTGCACTATTCATCTCTTTTTTTGTCGTTGGAATCTGTATCAATAATATTTTTTGAGTTTTGAACCAACTCCAAAGTGTTTTTGTCTGCCATAATTAAGGCATTGTATGCATTGTCATCATATACTACAACTTCTACTTCCAATGATACAGTAAGGCAATCCCATATATAATACAGAAAATTTCTCAACACCTATTATAAATCTCGCCTTCACGGCTGGTGTTTCGGTATTTTGTTCATTCCCAGAAGGAGGAATCTTTTCGTATTAAGTTATTTTCGTTTCGTTTCAAGGTAAAAAAATGCATACAAATGCATAGTAGTTGGTCGGGGATGTAGTATTATTTAGTGCTAACTGGTATTTCGTCTTAAGCGTTTCGCGTTAAACATATTTCACTGCACTTGTACTAGAGACTTTTATATCATTAAAGGCAACAAACTTATCCCCGTTTATTTTGTTTATTTACTGATTTAATTGTGCCAAAATACTAATACAAAGCAATCTTAATGTAATATTTAACAAAAACTTAAAGTAAAATTGATTGAAAAAAAAAACAGTATTAGATTACGCGAAAGGGCAGTAATAAAATTATCCCTCAAAGTGAGTTTTTCATTTCTAAATTTTCTATATTTCAAATAGCCAACATTGTCGACCTTCATTAGACGACATTCTGTACCCATTTTTCAATACTAAAGAATAAATAAAATACAGTACTACTGTTAATTATATGTTTTGTACAGTTAATAATTAATAGGTAAATAAATATAGATTAAATTAAAGCATTTCGTACTTTTACAAAGCAATTAAGCTGCTTAAAAAATTTGTCGCACATGTATAATGGTCATTTAAATTAAAATATCGAATGAAAAAAATTGAAAGGGGTCATTAAGGAAAAAATTGAAAGGGGTATCCGACTACTTGCGACAACTTTTTCTTAAAAAAAATGGAGGTATGGGGAGTTTTGTGGTTTTTAGATTTGTTTAGTATATTTTAAGAAAAATATGCTAAAATTAAGAAGATAAAAAGAAATTATTACTAAAATGGGTAAAAATTTACAAAAAAATAACATAAACGTGGCCCATTCTGTACCAAAAGTTTATGAACAAATTTTCAATTTTTCAACTCTAATGTGTTGCCCTGTTATTCATTTTTGAAATGACTTTCAGGATAAGAGATATTTTAATTTTTACAATACCTCGAGCACTTTTTATCTTAGGTATTAGATAAAATCGTTTAAAATGACATGATTATATATATATATATATATAACGGACTGTAAATTTTGTAATAAAACAGTGATTGATAAATCTGAAAGTTAAAACACTTCTACTATAATACAGAAAATGCAAAAAAATTCAGTTAATTATTTTCAAAACATTTTTAGCAATCGCTGTCCCCGTTTGAGCATTTTCAAAATAACACATTTCGAGTAAAACTCGTTTTAAAGTATGACATATCTTGCTTAAGCTCTAATAGCATCTGCTTTTTCTAAAACACTTGTAGTTTTTGTTCTAGTGATCGAAAAATAATAAACTTGGTACTTTATAAAGCTAATAAGATGGTCTATAAAATAAAATCATAAAAAAAATATTTTTGTCGATATTTGGCAAAATTCAATATTTTAGGGTAGTCGGATACCTTAATATTAAAATGCAGTGAAATTCCTTTAACGCGAAAACGGTTAAGCGAATAATACAACGATAAAAAGAAATAATACTACGGTCCTGACCAAAAAGTATTTTCTTGCATTTTTTTACTTAATGCGAAACGAAAATCGCTTAACTCGAAAATATTTCTGTTTTGGAAATGAATCAAATACGGAAAATACCAATCATGTAGGCGAGAATTAAGAAGAGTGTGAAATGAAAGAGAGGTGGTTTCACGTGTTTCGTAGAAAAGAGGCTAACTTGGCTTTGAAATATCCTCAGAATAGTTTGTGGCATGAGCCCCTTTTTCTTTTCTCAGCTACTTTCACCCTCCATCCTTACTAACGCCACACAAAAGCATATGAAATTCGGGACGTCATGAGAAAAAGTATGCGCAGTTATTTAGGCACACATTCCAATGGGGAAATGAATAATTGAATGCTTGACATCGAACAATTTGTGGAGAATTTGATGCTAAAAGAGACAATGCAAAGAAAATATCAGATTATTTTCCAAAAACTCAATAAACGTTTTGTTTTTCAAAAAAGTTGAAAATTTGTATTAAATTTCAATAAGTTCTTATAAATATTTTTTTCATTGATTTTTATTGAATTCATGCTTAAATGCATATCTAGGTAAATAAAATGTACTTTAATAAACTTGATTTTGTAGAATAATGTTTTTTTTTTTTTTTTGCAATATATTTTAATACGAAAACATATTTCAGTCCCCTCAGTTTCGAGTTAAACGATTTTCTCTGTAATTGGTATTTGAAAATAGATATTTTTAAAATCAAATAATTAAATAAATTTTACAATAAAATGTTTATTAAAAATTTGAAAAGAATATATTTTATGTTTAATTAACTGAAAAATTTATTTAAAATAGCCCAGTAAAAAAATCCATACTTAATTTGTATATAATTAAAACAATAAAATATATTGCATGCATATTGTTTATTTCCATACAAAATATTAGAGTGCATGACAAAGTCGAAATATTAATAACCTCCTAGAAAATAGTGCTCTTTTTTGAAACTGATGTTATAAGAGTGAAACTCTTTTTCGTAAAAAGTGCATGATTGTTTTGTAAACATGTATTTGCATTTTAATTTGCTTTATAATTTTGCAATTTTTAATTTTGTGGAACAATATTGAACCCTCTGAATATAGCTATAAAATTGAATATGCATTCATAATTATACATAACCCGATGATACTTCAAATCAAGGAAGTTTTTCACACACAGGTATTATTATGTCCTATATAAAAAATTGCTTGTGCCGTATCTGATCCTATTTTATTCAAAGCTATTTATACATTTGATTCATAAGTACAATTTTTTAAAAAATGCTGAGAAAACTGAGATATATATCAAAAACTTATTAAAATCGTTATTTTGTAATAGCTTGAATCGTAATTTAATTACTGTAAACAATTGAGGAAAGTTAATTGCTGCGATGCATTGTAGAGACAAATTAGAATTAAAAAAACATTATTGAGCGAAATAAAAAAATGTGTGTATTGCAACTCAATAATAATTTTTTAAAGTTATTTCTTGAGTATTTATTGTTTTGCGAGCAGCGAGTGAAGTTGAAATTTGTGCTGGAGAAAATATTGCTTTTTGAAGTCATTTCTAGCTAAAAATAAGGGTCATAAAAATGTCGAAAGTGATTCTTATGTCAACGTTTGTTTTGCTACATTCACTGTGGTGTCTTTTTGAAATATTTGGCCATTTCAACTTGCATTATTGCTTTCATTTGGTCTTACTATATTTTCATCGAAAATCTCAAACTGAAGTTACGTAACTTTGAAAGAGAAGTTGAAAACGCTGATCAGAGAAAATGGATATCTCTCTTGCGATTGCGCAACTGCAAGAAACAACTGAAAAGTGTTCTGATATTACTTATAAAAATTCGACCAATAATTATGAAAATGTCAAATTTGAAATAACCATAGAAAGTCGAATTAAGTCAGATATTTCGAGTTTTGATTATCAAAATAACACAGATGCATTTTCGAGCGGAATGGAAGAAACAAGCTCTTTAAAAACATTCTCTCTTTTCACTCTACGAAGCAATACTTCTGAACCATCGGAGCAAAATTCTGAGAGCTCCTCTGTAACTCCTCTGTTTCAAGGCTCAAAATATGTGTTTTATGATGATAATGGGAAGAAATTCATAATTACAATGCTGATTTTGAAGAGAAAGAAAAAGAACTAATCGATATTTTTAATTCAAATTCAACATTCCCACGCAGTAATCCAAATTTAGAATTTTTCGAAAATATGTCCTACAACGAAGCTTGCCATTTCTATCCAATATCAAAGAATGCATTGAACGAAGATGAAGGTGTGAAAGAAAACATTGTCATTTCTTCTCAAAAGAAAAATATTTTTAGAAAAATAAAATCGTTTATCAAGAAAATTCGAAAGGATAAGCACATTGGCGTTTATTACGAAAGATTTAAATAACTATATGATACCATTTATGTCATAAAAAATAGTACTTACTGAAATATATAAAAAAAACAAAGCAATAGAATTTTGGAAAATGGCAAAAAAATTGAATATCTTTTCAAGCAGAAAAAAAACTAAATACCGTTTTAACATAATACTGTAAGCAATGTTTCAATGTTATTATTTTCCCTTTTTTAAGCACTACGATTTTTGATTACATAGATGTATTTAATTTGTATTGCTGATATTGCAGAATCGAATGAAATGTGAAGATGCCCGCTTCTTAGCCCGCGATCACTCGCGCGGGTGCTGTGTACCCCCAGCAACAAGAAAAGCTTCCTAGAATTCCACAAATAATGCGCAGAACCACGATTTTTTCGGTAGCTGCACATTTTGGGACATTGAACCTTCAGGCCTGATGCAATCACTCTCGCTCGGACGATTGAAACGTAATGACCTTCAAAAGTTTATCTGGGGTACTGAGAGCACCCCGCGAGTGATTGAGTTATATTTTCGTACTCGAAGCATCTAAAATAGGGTAAGTGTTTCACTCTTTCCATTAATATTTTCTTTTCAAATATATTAATATGCATGTATATTTTATTTAAAACTTCAATAATTGTAGTATAAAAATAATATAAAACTTAAAGTAATTGTGTAAAATATTATTTTTTGTTAAAAATTTTTTAAAACGGTTTTCAGAAATTACGGCAAAAATTCCATGAGAAAGGGAGCAACATGGGTGTCGGTCATCTATTAGATACTGTATCGACAGATTCTGAGGAAGAATTAAGTGATTTCGGAGGCTGTGTAATTTCAGAAGGGCACCATATTAAAAAATCTGTTCATCTCATGGATACGGCACAAGAATTGGAAGAAACTTTGAGCAAGAAACAACAAATAAATTCACAAAAACAAATAATTGACAAAAAAATTCAAAAGAAGCTTTACTGACACAAAAGATAGTAAAAAAGCATTCATTCACCAAAAAAGGGGCTCTGCACTGTTTGTCTACGGGTAAAAGATGTAAAAATCAATTGTGTTTGCCTTCAATGTAAAACAAATATGTGCTTAAAGCATATGAATACAATCTGCTCTGAATGTTTGGAAAATGATTAAAATACTTGTTTTCTATTTTCTACTATCCTTAACATTTATTACAAAGTAAGTTTATTACTGGAAAAAACGTTTTACCTGTGTTTTATGAAAAACATATAAAATCATATGTTTTAAAATGAAAATTTTGTAGGTTTAGTTTAAATTAATATTAGTCTTATTAGTGTGCAGTAAATTTAATAATTTTATTTGCATAATACAAAAAACATCTTGTACTTTATAAATATGTTTCATAATTGACTTAATTTTTTTCCCATCCTTTAATACACGTGTTAAAAGTTTGGGGTGTTCTCTACACCCCGCGAGTAACGACGGTAGCAAAAACAGGCGCGAGTGACCGCGGGTTAGAAATGATTTCTTTACATAATTATTCGCGATAGTGATTGAGAAGCACCTTCAGAGGGCTAATCTGGTCGTCATGTAAAAACCCTCAAATGGATTTTTCTCAGCCGACTGTTATTGAAAATTTCAAGCGACGGCCTGAACTATTCCCTGACATTAAACTGTCAAGCGAAGGCCTTGACTTTTTCCTCACATTCATATTCCTAGCGAAAGCCTGGACAATTTATTCTTCTTGATATTTCTAGCGAAGGCATGGACATTAAAATGTCAAGCGAAAGCCTACTTTCTCACATAAGCATCTGAAAAGAATGCATGAACAATTGCATTTTGGCTTCTTTAGAAAAATATATAGATCATTGTCTATTGCTACCAACTAAGAAAAACTTGTGGAGTGTTGCCTGATTTTAACATCTCAAGACTGCTAAGAACCCGACTGCTGCATCGAAACAACAACCCGGAAGAAGGTATTGATTGCTGCTTGATTTTAACATCTTAGAAAGTACGGAATTGCAACTTCAACTTAACATCTGAAGATTATGTGAACTGCTACTGCGGTACTATCTTTACAGTTGATTTTAGTCTCGTAAATGAGGTGGACATGTACGGGGCTATATTCATTTGAACTTCTAGAAGGAAAATTTTTCATTGGGAATTCATCGATTTTTTATAGAAATACTAGCTGACCCGTCCCGGGGTTGCACGGGCTTTTACCGAGGGTATAACTTAATCCCCATGTTAATTTCCTCCTTTCTTTCTGACGCCAGCACTTTTGTGTGGGTGTGACGCGTACGATGTGAGTGTATAGCCCATGAGTGCGTATCATGGCTTTCTCGTTTAACATTTTCCCTTCTCTTCACAAAATCAGCACTTCCAACATTATTTCTCGAAATTACTTTTACTTCTTTGTTTCTTTCCTCTCCGCTTAGCCCGACGTTTCATGGGCTTTTACCAGTGAATAACTTAATCCCCATGGGAATTTCCTGTTCCCCTTAGGACGATAGCACTTATGTGTGTGTGTGTATGCGCGCGGTGTGAGTGATTTCTTTAACTATGTCATAAAAACTCCCTTTTTCGAAATTTGTTCTTGCGTTGGTGTGGTGTGGTACTTAGGAGAGGTGGGTAAAAGCTTAGGTGTCGTCCTCGTCACTTGACCGTGGCTTAAAATTTCGAAGTCCGTCGCCAAAAACTCTCGAGTAGGTGAACAGTGCGAATTTATAAATCACTCACCCACTTTCCAATTCTTTCGTTGCAGTTTTTTAGTCCTCGGAAACAAAAATGTAGCCTTTTAAAAAATAGTTGTAAGTTGAAAAAAGAAAGAAAAGTAGACATTTTTCCAATTACAAAATTTCACTACTATTTTAAATCTTCAGGTAAAATTGTGAGGATTTTTTTGAAATGTTCGACACATGGGGATATTTTTTCATGCAATTATCTTTTTTAAAGAATAAATCATTAAACGATTGATTTAAGTATTTTGAGTGTTTTATTAAAATTTGTTCAAAAAAGTTTTTGGCTTTTTATTTTTTAAATCACTGATTTGATACAGATAAATATTTTAAATGAATCTCAGAAATGTATTGAATACATTCTTTCATCTCAATCTGACATCAATAATGATTTAATTTTGAAAATTATATAAAGAGAAAATGATGAAAATTGAAGCAAAAATAATTTTTTCCTTCGCATTTTTTTTACTCGCCAAATTTGCTGATTTTCGCATGTTTAAGTCAGAACTTTTTGGTGTAACCCTTGAGTTAGATGTGAAGTTACTGGTGAAACAGTTGAAAGCTATTTGGCGCGAAACCATTTTTCGACGCCAAGGCTTGGCAAACTGTAAAATCGCGTATTTTTTTATTAAAGTTTTTTTTTTAGGGCTTAATTTTTAAGTTAATGCTTTAAAACTTCACACATTAATTTCGAAAACGAAGGACTTTTAAATAAAAAATGTACAAAAACTACTGTTTTGATTATTTCTTGCAATAACGTTATTTTACGAAAATCACAAAAAAAATTTTAAAATCCATAATTTTTAGCAATTTTTTCAATCTTCACACAGAAGTTGGATAACATTAATCTACAAACGCAACAAAAGTTTCGTATAAAAATCTCAATAAATAACGAAGTTATTCAATGTTAAGTTAAAAATTTCGACAATTTTTCGAAAAATCTTAAAAAAAAAGTTTTGGGCATTTTATTTTTTTAAATGACTGGTTCTAAAAGAAAAAGGCTTGAAGTTATTTAGTGTAGAATATCGTTTTCATAACACGAAAATAAATTCATACGCAACGATTTTGAAATAATTTTCATAAAAACGCATCAATTTTAACTATTTTTTAAAAAATTCTTAAAAAATAGAAAATATTATTTTGCAAAAAAAATTATACTGTATCGTGGCCAAAGAAATGATCTTTCCAATTCTGTAATTATTTTTTGTCTGATTTATAAAACAAAAATCGGATGATTGCTTATATAACGTCGAGAATACCGAAAAATTTCACCCTCTGTTCATTCACGACGCTAGGCGCGAAAAATAACGTGCTGGGTTAAGACAATTAAGCGTTTTAATTTTTTTAATTAATATCTTTTTAACTAATTACAATATTGGAATGAAAAATAGTTTACGTCCTATTCTCAAACCTACTGAATATACGCACAAAATTTCGTAAGAATCGGCCACACCGTTTCGGAGGAGTTTGGTTACAAACACTGTGACACGAGAATTTTATATATTAGATGTATTCAAACAAGATTTATTTATATAATAGCCAATATAAATATTTTACTACAATAGTGAAAATTGTTTCATAGCCTTATCATTTCTAATTCCAAAATAAAACTTTTCGGCATTCAATGCTTTCTTTGTGACATTTTATTTTGTATTGTGGCTTTTTGAGATTTCTATAGTGTACTTTTTGAAATGAAATACTTATTTAAATTTTTATTTTAAGTTATATATATATATATATATATATACCTCTCTGTGTGTTTCGTACATTTTCTTAAATTGTTTTTTTTTTATCAAATACTTAGTTTTTGTTTAGTTATCAATTTTGTTTAGTTATCAAGTTCAGTTATTTAGATAGAGGATGTGTTTCTAACAGAACATTAGGTTGTAGGAAGCTTCTTAAAAAGACTAGGACTCACACCCGAGAATGTCGAATCGAAGACATATAATCTTTATATACGCTTCTTCAAACACTGGGATTATAACGGATGTTTGACAAGAATATCTTATTTTATTTTAAATAAATTTTTTTTGCATGTCTTACTGTTTTAGTTCCATTGCGAAAAGCAATAAAACACTTCTTAGTAAACATAAAAAACAATACGATGTATGAATTATTAATAAAAAATGATACAAATGCTAGAATTTATATTCAAAATTTACTTGAAATAGGGAATTAAAACATTTCTTTAAATTCTTGAAAATACTTTTTTGAAAGAATGTTAAAAAAAAAAGTAAATAATGTATTTGACGGAAAATATATTTCTTTAACACAAAACATTATTTTATTAATTCTTTATAAGTGAAGACCGCCTTATGACAAAGAGCGTTGTTAGGCTAAGAAACGGTCATTACAGAGGAGTGAATATTAATAGGGATGGCAGAAGATCTTATAGGAATTGTGGTAAACGTTTAGATACAGAGCAAACACCTGCTCATATTTTTGACTGTCCAGCTATTCTTGCTGCTCTACAAGAAATAGGGGTCCTGTTTTCGTCAACAAACCTCTATGTGGATAATATTGAACAAATTGCCGGGACAGTTATCAGGGTCCATGGTACTATCTGATTTGGTCCCGTCACGGACACGACATCATCATTATCGTCCTGTGTCTTACTGTGGGGCCACGGTTGCAGAATGCTACGATAGCCGACATTGTTGAGTCCCGCCACTGAAGGAAACACCGTATTGAGAGTCTGATGTACATTAAATCTATTGTGGTTGAAAGTCTTAAAGTTGGCGTTGGGTAGAAGTTAGGAGAATTGGGTGTCAACTCAGGTTTCGTCCTCATCACTTGGCCGAGGTTCAAAATTACGAGTCAATCAAGCTGTATTAATTCACAACTCCGTTCGATAACTGTAACATTTATCATCATTTTGTAAACTTTTTCTATTCCATTCCAGTACAGAAAATTAATAAAAATAAATACAGGACGTTCAATTTTCATGCAAAAATAGTTAAGGTCTTTTTGATGAATTAAACTAAACGAGTGTGAAGACAGATTGTGGCTTAAAGGTATGAATAATTATAATTTATAAAATATTCTAAAATAAAAGGAAAACGAAGAGAGAATGAGATATGTTATTTGAAAGAAATCCCTTCCAATTTTATGTTGGAATAAAATTTAATATAATTCTTTTAATAATTATTGATACACTGTTTATTTGAATCCATGTATTTCCGCTACGTAAGTATTTATAATACATACGAGATACGATCCAAAAATTCAGGGACTGCGGCCATTGATGACGATGAAAGCAAGTGCCTATAAATAAACCGCTTTGTGTAATGGATTCTCTCAACTCTTCCCTACCTACTCAGGTTGGTTTTGTACCTGTCATCTAACTGAACCGCATGCGCAGCTATTATCTTCCGAAGTTAGTTAACTTTGCTCCGCGACGTAAGAAAGAAGTTTTTTTAACAGCGCTGCAACATTAAATTAAGGTATCTGTACACCTTCGAAGAAAATTTTTTGAAAAACTGTAATATTTGCTATTAAAATATTTTTTACTGATGAAACATAACTTAAAACTATGAAAAATAATTTTAATATTTTACTTATAACACACACACAAAAAAAATTAGGGAGAAAAACATAGTGAAAATTGGTAATTAAATTCATTGTTAGAATAACGCACATAACTCAAATGAAAACAAAAACATCACTTTTCTGTAAATTTGATGTTAATCATCATAACAGTTTTTAGGGCTGGTACCATTTTCCTAATGATAATCAAATTATTACAATTTTTATCAAGGTTCAAGTAAAAGAACATTGAAAAATCCCTAAAAAATTATTACGAGACATGATATACGTCTTAGTTACTAAAAATATATCAACTCTATAAACATGAAAATAGTAGGGGTTCTTTAAATCTATAAAATAAATGTACTTGTAAAATTTAAACTAATTTAGTTCAAAACTTTTTCTGATATTTACGTTGTCAGTTGCCAATACGTTAAAAAAATGCATTTTGAAATAAATCAGGAATAAACTTTAAACTGCAATTTTTAATATTAAACACAATTAGATATACTTAAAATGCCCCTGATTTATAAATAATACCCTCTTTACACTCTAAAACATTGATTTTTTCCCCTGGTTGCTTTTAAAAATTTTCTACGCTGCTTTACATTTGGTGTTGAATGACATTCTGCATCGTTAATTCTTTTTACGTCAAGATGTTTGTATGGTTTTAAAGTAAAATAACCAGGAGTTATATTAAGTTTTTTAAAAATGTCAACACAACCCTTGTACCCATCATTAAATTGTATAACAGCATCCAATGCACCAGATTTTAAAGTTTTCAGGCACACGAAAACTTCTTTCGGTACTCTCTGCCATATAATGCCATTAAAACACTCATTTGAGTTTTGCGTTTTGCCATGCAGACATTTAGTTCGTAGTTCTTTGGTACATAATTCTAAATATGTAGGCTTAATCATGTTTAAAACTTCATTAGATAAACCTTTATATTTTTCATTTGGTTTTTGGCCACAAGATAGTGCTCGCTGGTAGTAGCACCAATTCTCTTTTCCGATGGGACACTGTTCATGCATGGGTTTCTTGGCACTTGATGAGCAATGAAATAGGGCCGCAATAACATTTTGTTGAAGACCGGAGAGGTTTCCAACATTGCTACGAACAGCAATTCCATAATAGTTTTGCAATCGGTCAATAAAAGATTCAGTGAGTTTGCCTTTACCAGACAGATTTTTATTTTTTGACTTTAGTTTGCGCAATCTCGCACCTACTCTCTTTTGAACGTGACCGATGCATTCATATTTTGTGACACTATCTTTACCATAAGTATTTTGACACTGATAAAGCCCTTGGAATCCCCGTCACCATAATATTGTGCATATTTAAGGCCTCGCTTCACAATAGAACGTTGGAATGTTCTAGTTGCACCAACAGCTTCCATTTTCAATGCAGAACCTTGAAAATTGCTATGGAATACGTGATCTGCTGCAAAAGTTTCCGATTCAATGCTTTTAGGCATTTTAGAAATCTTTCTGCAGATGGGGCAATATGACGACATTATTTAAATGTCCACTACTTTACCAGTGTCAACTGACAAAGCTGCGACACACCCATTCATGGAAGTGTAACCCCTACGTTGCCATGTTCCGTCCACTGAAACACCACATTCAACTATTTTATTTTTAGAAGGATGTAGGAGCACTAACAGTTCAGAAGCTGCTTTTTGCATCGATAGTTCACTAACTTCTGAAATCACAGACATGAGTTTGTTCTCATGATTAGTGTACGCAGTTTTACTGACCCTGGGTAAATTTAAAGTACCACATAATTTAAACCCAGCAGAAAAACCTTTACCAATTTGTCTCATACCATAAACAAATCTTGTATTTACTTCAGGATAGTTTAAAGTTTTCTTTGAACTAGAAAACCCTGAGTAAAAGTTACAATGTTTACACCTTATAACAAAATTTGAACACAAACCATACCTTGAATCCTCCGAAAGCAATAAGCCTTCTTCGAAACATCTTGGGCAACAAAGTTGTAAAAAAACATTTAAGAGGACATCAATATCAATGATTCTATTTCCTGTAAGTGTTTTATGCTCATACTCTGCCATTTCCTCATAAAAAACAGCAGGCATTTTGATCTTTGAAGAACTGGCGTTGGTAGATGTTGAGCTACAATTTTTGGAATCTTTATTAGTAGATCCATTACCACGATTTTCTCTTTGAACTAATTCTACGTTTTAAGTTTCCCATTTTAAATGAAAAAAATTAAAATTTTCAGCAAAAAAAAGGATTTAACAGAAACTTAGAAAGTGCTGCGCAATCGTAAGCAAATGTAAACAAACAATAACACACTCTCTTTTCCTGCCAGATTCTGGATAAAAATATTAGTAAAAACCTGTTGCCAATTATATTTCTGAAGATTCTGAAAACTCAAATTCATATTTTAAAGTGCATAAATTTTCTACTATTGCATATTTAAGCAATACTTTGTAAAATAAAAATGTAAACAAAATTTTTTTTCAACTTCCGGAATATAGACTTGTATTTCCGGTTTCAAAAAGTAGCTACCGAGTAAAATTCAAATCCCCATAACTTAAGTTCTAAATTAGATAGAAACAAAATTTAAGCCCCATTTTAAAGAAAAAAGTTCAAATTTTAAAATGAAATCAAAATTCAAAAATCAAAAATTTCGGCGAAAATGACGTTTTGAAGGTGTACGGATACCTTAAACGCCAATGGAGATTTTAGAAATGCCAAGAAAGATGTTTGGGGAATCTACCATGGCGTTATTTGTTTGACATCCAATTAAAGCGTGCGTCTTCAAAATGGAAGTTGCCCGGCTCACCACGATCGAAAAAAATCCCGTCAGGATCGGAGCAAAGGGAAAATAATGATGGAGGTATTTTTGGATTCTCAAGGAATTTTGCACTCAGGATTTATTCCCGATGGTTGAACAGTTAACAAGGAGCATTATTTATGCTTCTTACGTCGTTTGGGGGAATCCTTTCGTCGCAAACAGCCTCAGTTCTGGAAAAGTGTCAACTGGAATCTTCTGCATGACAATGCATCAGCATATCGGTCTTAATTGGTAAAGAGTTCCTCGCCAAAACTTGCACTAACGTGCTTCCACATCCCCTCTATTCATCAGGCTTAGCTCCGTGTGACTTTTACCTGTTCCCATCAATGATAAAACATTTACAGGGACGCTGTTTTGATTGATCAGATGAGATGAAAGCAGCATCAAGCCTTATGAGAGGTTGTGAAAAATGGCTTCCAGCTGTGCTCCCTTAAGTTATATGAACGCTGGCAGGTGTATCGTCACCCAAGAGGGCTACTTTGAAAGTGGATGTGCTTCGGTGCCATGAACTATTCAGAGTAAGATTTTTACAACTTGTCTCCGAATTTTTGGATCATACTACGTATAACTTTCTGAGACTTATTACGTTAAAAAATATAAAAAAAACTAAATCTAATCTTACAAGTACACAGACACACATATAAATTATTGTTATAGAGCATGGGTGTGAAACTCAAAAGTTGACTAGGGTCAAATAAACAAGGTTTAATGAAAGGTGACCACGAAGAAAATCAACATTCATAGAAACGTCGGTTTATTTCGAATAAGACATAATAATAAACATATATAAAAGGACAAGAGACAAGGAAAATTTAATGTTTACGTCCTGATACTTGACATTTCTTTTTTTGTTACAATTTTTCCTATTTCGGGAGAAGCTTTGATATTTTATTATTGCCGATATACTGGCTGGGCCGGAAATATGTCCCGGGCCACATGTGGCCCACGGGTCGAAAGTTTGACACCCCTGTTATAGAGTATTCTAATTTTTTTGAATATATATAAAGAAATTCTAATTGAAAATATAAAAACATTCGAGATTTACATCGATCGGGAAGAAAGCAATTTTACGTTAAATGATTGTTTTAAATTCTATCATCGGACGAAATAAGTCGTTACATGCTTTCTTGCATCACACAGCTTGCAATTTTCTGTTTGCAAATCAATTTAAAATACCGTTCGAAGAAAATATTTGCACTGATTTTTTGTGTTGATGTACAAAAAGAAAACATATATTTCGAATTGTAATCTGAAACTCGGAAGACATTTCTAAAGCTTTCCCCCTCATAAAATATTGAATAAATCATAACTCCCCGTAAGAAAAACTGGATTGCTTTTCCCCCACCGCTTCAATAACAACATTTCATTTCCATTTTCTTATATAAACTCTAGACCCGACACACGAGCGAAGCGGTGTTCCCTGAAAACGTTTCGAATTGGGTCTTGTCACTCTGTTCCTTTCTTATTTACTCTATGCATAGGGAATATTTTAGGGAAGAGAAATGTGATTTTTATTTTTGGAGGCAATTTAATGTATTCCGAAGGTTCCTACGTAGTTATTTTTCCTTTTGAATGTATGTAAAATTGTAATTTATTCATTTTAGTTTTATTTATTTGAGAACATTTCTGGAGATGAAGTTTTGTGAATGATTATTTTGCATTCGAAACGATTTTTAGAATTTCTGTGTAATGAATGTTGTTAAGTTGTTTCTATTCTCAGTGTTATAATTTGAATTTATTTTGTCTCGCTATTCTGTCATTGTAGGAGAATAACTGGTTGCCTATTCTAGTGTGCTTAATATCATTGCCTATTATTATAATATGGTGATCCTATTAAATTTGTATTGAAAGAAGAGGATGCTTATTGTCGCCTTTATATGTAATATGGATATTAATGCAGGTATTAATACAACGTGATTTCTATCTTGAATAAAATGGGTTTTTTTCGTTCTTTATGTTATTTGGTTATATTTCACTGTTTTACTGTTTAGGAAGGATGTTATAACCTTAAATAAGATTCACTTTCGTTCTTAATATTTGGGGATTAATTGAAGTCCCCGTTCTTCACATAGGTTATTTTTTTTTTAATTAAAAAAATATTATTTTTGATGTAAATCTGAATTGTGGAAGGAGAATAAAGCCCGGTACAAATCATAGTATAGAAAAACGTAAAATAACTTTTTAATGAGTGTAATTATTTATCAATAACGTCCCTTAAGACCTCGCACACCCCTTGGAGGTCAATTTTCACGAACTCTATTTTGTAGTGGATATCTACTCCATGAGAAAACGTGCTTACAAAAGTTCAAGTCTGTGAGCCGAAAAGTGTTCACACACACACACACACACACACACACACACACACACACACACACACACACACACACACACACACACACACACACACACACACACACACACACACACCTAGATGAATGGGCGATGGAAGGCTACCATACCATATAACTCCCTAGATCATACCGGGACTCGTTCCTGAGTTTTAGCCGCACGAATATTGTACACTTTCTTTTATAGCATACGTAATATTGAATACTTGTTACATTAAAGGGGGAAATGTAATCAGAGATAATTATCGTCGCAAAAACGGCACTTCTAGTGCAGGGTACGTCATACTCACTACCTCACTTTTTTCAAGGCTCCTTCTAAGCATTTCTTGGAAAATGGATAGTTTCTCGTGAAGCTGACGAAGGTTCATATCCTTTGACGAGCCTTAGCTTGTAGGCGAATTCTAAACATATATTTTTGGATGCCACCTCTTCGGGTGTGTCATACCCTGAGCGTGAATCGCTGTTACAGTTCTGAATGCATGAGCACGCCTTAAATTTTTTCTTATGCTATGGCATATTACTGTAGTTTTGATGAGGAAATGTAATATTTACGCAATTTAATAGATATAGTATAACAGTATTTTCTGATGAAGAAAGTGTCATGATAACTGTAACTGTGTATGTGAACTGAACTGAACTATTGTAACTGTATATGATTGCTTGTGCTGTTGCTGTTGTGAGATGACGTGGTCACCTCATGCTTAATAAAATATTATAACAAAGAACTGTTTGATCGCTTCGAATGAAAATGTTCTGAAGAACATTCTGAAAATAACAAACGTAACAGAAAGTCTCTTTGCGATGATGATGAGGAAGAATCAAATGCCGAATAGTATAATAGCAAGTATGATTCCTTTATTGAAATCGATCCAGACTTAGAAGAGAGAGACTGTGGAAAATAAATGCTTTATATCTAAAGACATAGAAACGTTTTGGAAGAACTTAATTTTAAAGGTGACAACTGGTACACATTTTATCAACTTTCAGAAGAACTTAAAAAAATAACTTTGATGGAGCAATAAGGGAAAATAAAAAAGAAAATCTAAAATTTTGAATTTAAAGAATAGAGAAGTTTACACCTATGTGTTTAGTTTTAAAAAGATACAACAATTGCTTCATATATACCCAAGACAAAAATTGGAATTGTCTTCTACTTTCAACAATACATAGTGGTGATACAATGGAATCGTCTGCTGTACCATCCCCATCGGGTTTGGTTGAAATTTGAAATAATATTTTCCATAATTTAACTGAGGGAAAATATAATCGCTATCTTATGACAATATTTTTTACATTGTTGAACTTTGCGCCAATTATTTTGTTCTGTACTCAGAAACCACCTGCTAAACATTAAACTAGACGCTGATTTCTAAAGTGTTTTTGATTTACATTTACAGAAGAATTCAAAGAATGTAAAAATTAACAAGCAATGCTTCTACAAAAATAATAAAAAAATAATATCCAGTGAATTTTAATAAACATTCTTTTTTTGTTACTTAGAACAAAAATCTGTTTAAGAACACAATGAAGTTTACCGTAACTTATAATGTTTCAGCACATACATCAAGGGTGAATATCCACCAATATTTTTTATGTACGGAAATCAGCCTCGGTTATTGAAACTTGTATTAATATAATTTCGCTATAATTAAATTTTTATTTCAATTATTGCAGTGCCACATAAAACTTATATCGTATGTTTTTAAATTTCGTAATAGCGTTAAATTTCAATGTGCAAAAAATTTTAACCTTAGAGTATTGAGTTAAAGAATTTTAAGGAAAAATAATTAAAAAATATTTTTTAAAATAAATACATATTGAAGGTATTTAAATATTTGAAAATCTTTCATCCACGGAGAGGTTATAAAATTTTATATTGTAACCATTAATTAAATAAACCTAGCAAACTCAAAACTGTTTTCTTTATAGTTCAAAACCGATTCTTATAAAGACTAAAAGCTTTTAACCGCAATAATATTGAAGTCTTCCAGATATAGATATTTCTTTCGAATATTTTCCTTCTCTTTTAAGATCAAAAAATGAGATAGACGAGAAAGAAAAAAACCCTCCCAGAAACGAAATAAGGAAAAAGTGAGATACTAAGAGCAAAAATTAAATTGCATTCGGACAAGCCCACGAAGTTAAACTTTCCCTCTAGTTTTTATCAGAAACTTCACTTGAATGCATTCCTTCTCTGTTATTTTCTTCTTCGACGCTGACTGCGAAAAAGACGATTTTTATGGAGTGAAATTCAATTTATCAACTTTTGAGCGGTCTCAAACAGACGTAGAAAAGATTTCTTTTCCAAACAAATTATATAATTACATTATTTCGATTTTTTTTGCTTTTTTTTGGTGATATTTCTTTTTTTCAGTAAGGAATTCATAACATATGAGTTAAAAAAGATCCAGTATCATAAGACGTGAATAACGAAGGAAAAGAAAATATTATTTCTTATAGCTTATGTTTTATTAATTATAGATTAGAAAAGTTTGGAATATTTTCTTTTTTAAAGAAATTCCAGGAAAGATTTCAAGGTAAATATATTCCTAGATAGTGATGATCCAGTTAATTATTTATAACTGTCTTATAATAAATTTAAATAAACCGGATAAACACATACACATTGGAAAAACTGTTCCAATTTTCTTTTTATTTGAAATTGAGATATAAATGCTCTAAATCAATCAAGTAATTGAGGATTTCATGATTTAAATTTACCTGACCAAGATATTCTGCAAAAATGTTATTAATAGTTTTAACTTTATTAGCATTTTTTCTAGTTTCATTCCACACTTCGTTTTTATGCATGAGTAATATTTACTTAAGGAGTTCATGTTTTATTGTGGTACAAATATCCTTCTAAATTTTTCAAGAATTGTTTTTCAATTTTTTTGTATTACTAGATACATTTAGTAACTTGTAAATGTCAAATCCTTTTATTTATAAAACGAAAAGTTGAAATTCCAATTAAATTTAAAAATACATAAAACAATATCTCATGAATAGGAATTTGAAAAATGACGTGAACACCCGCGAAAATGGTGGTCATGTTTTACAGCTGTAGTATAGCCATTCTACCAGGGATACTCGGTTATTTAGTGTCCATAAAGGAAAAGTATAAATGCACGAGGGCAATTCGGAAACTAACCGTCATTTGGGTGTGGCGCTGGAAGTATGGTTCGGAGCGCCCTCAAGCGAATGCACGAACAATCTCTGATTCAGTAAGCTTCCAGTCTGTGAATGAGAGTGTCGTAGGGCCAAGAATTTGCTAGTAAAAAAGTGACAAAATGTGTGCCACCATAGATATGTGAGGTGTGAGGAGTGATAAGATTTATTTGAGCAAAAAAATTGTCAGTAGTGGATGTCCATCAGGAATTGTGTGCCGTATACCGGTCAAACATCATGAATGAAGGTGTAGTGCGTCAATGGATACGCTTTTTCAAGGACGGTAGAATAAACATCCGTGAGGAATCACAAAGTGGAAGACCGTCTTTAGTGAGTGCTAATCTCATCCAAGAAATCGATGAAAAAATTCGTTTGCTCCGTAATTTCCCAATCTGAAAAAGCAGGTTCAGGGACAGGATTTCGCTGATGATGAGGAACGTAGAAGCGCTGTGGCACATAGGTTTCAATTGCAGGCGGCCATTTTTTATTCAGAAGGAATTGGTAAGTTGATAAAACGGTACGCCTGAATAATGGGGGAGATTATGTTGAATAATAGGGGAGAGTTTTTGAGATATGTAAATAAATACTTTTCCTCTCTCTGTCCTGGTTTGCTTCTTACAGCGATTTGGAGATTATTTTACGAATTACCCTCGTATTAGTACTTTCAGTAAAATTTGCAAGCGCATACCATTCTATATAAGAGATGTCGAGAAAAACTTAATAGAATAGAAAGGGTTACTTTTCAATAGACTCTTTGTGAAGAAAACTCCAAACGTTGTGAAGTGGTCAGTAAGTGCTTTATCAATAGTTATAGTAATACTCCTGAAAGGACATAATCAATGATGTCTTAAGATTTTGTAAGGACTTGAGCCTCTATTTAAATTAAACTCAACTTGTGACCTGTTTAATTGGATAGTATATGCCAGTCAGCTTTAGACTTTATCCATTTTAGGAACCCTTGAAACTATAAGAGGATTCCGTGGAACCCCGTTAAAGCCGTAGAAGAATATATTTTAAAAAAATATTTAAAGTAGTTCATTATGCTATTGGTACTTTATGTAAAGATAATTTAAGAAAGTATTGTATTTTTTATTTAAAAAATTTAACATAATATCAATGTAATTTACTCATTAACAGCAATAACTCGCGCTCCAGGTGTCATCCACTATTGCATTTTTACACAAATTGTCGAAGTGTATTTATATTGAAGCTATCTGCAGTCACATTTCATATCCTGCATTTAGTTTGTTTTTGTATCTGGTCAATGTTCAGAGTGAATTATATTATAAGTTGAGAAATATTTTTTAATTAAATACATTGTTCTGAATGGCATTAAAAGGTTTATAGCTGTGGGAGAATTCTATGTATTTTGTATGAATTTATAACCAAAAATTTTGGAGCTTTTTTTGTTTAAATTTAGATTTTAACGTCAGATCTGTTCATAAACCGATAAGTTGTCTTCCCTCAAAATCATTGGTATTTTTCCCCTCCTCAAATGAAATAGGTCCATTTTGCCATTAGAAAACTACTTAGTTTTGCAAAACGTTGTACTAATGAGTATAAAATTATTTCGTGGAACCAGGTATAGTGAACAATAGAATATTCACAATCAAGTATGTAATACACATAAAGAGAAAAAACGTTTTAATATTCTTTTATTATATTATTATAAGTTTAAAAAAGTATTACAAAATAAAGTTATTAAATATAAGTAAAAAATTTAGCTTTAATGACTGCGATGAGCTTCTGATACTTTTGGTTGTCCAAACTTATAGAGAACGGGAATACATTTACATAGACATTTATAATTTTCTTCACAATCTTTTTTGTGAGTCGGAGAACCCCTGGGTATGTTTCGTGGAATCATAGGGTTCCATGGAACACAGTTTGAACACCATTGGTATCTAGCATACGTTATCAAATACCTGAAAAAACGATAACCCGTAACAAAGAAATGGCCATGACACAATCTGACTAACCTAGGCACAAACCTACTTGACCAACTGCCGCTTTTCAATGAAATGAGTAATGAATAGTATATAATGGTAGGCCTAGGCCTACGGACAATGGACAGGACATAATAATGCAGTCTTATCACTGTTGTCAGTTGGCATATAATTTGGAATTTCTAGTATTTCGGAAAATATATCCGAGAATAAAATTTGACGATTAAAATTATTTGGATCATAGTCTGACTGAGACCAGGTTAAGAACAATGTGTGTCCTCCCCTTTCAAAGATAAGGCCCTGGGCTATGGAAAAGTGGGCCCATGCCTTAAAACGTCTATGCAGGCAGGATCAAAAATGATTAATAAAGAACAACAGTGGATGAAAGTCCAAACTTCAAACACCATTTGATTCATGATGCCACGTTATTGCTGCATTAATATACGCTTACAAGCCCACAAAATGCTGATTGTACGATGCGTGTCCGGAAACTAAGTGCCGTTTTAAAAAAAAATCTCATAAAAGTTTTTTTTTCTAGGCAAAATTTATTTTTACATAAAAGAGCATGTAGGAAACCATTTTTCTGAAAATATATTTATTGTACGTAAACAATATGGCATGAAGACGAAATGATTAAATTTGTAAGCAGTTTGGGGACTTACAAGGGTGTGAAATTAGTAGAAACAGCTGCCACTACTGGCAGTTAAAACTTTCCTTATCCAATTAGGCATGGAAAGTGACAAAAATGGGTAACTTCTTCTATGCTGCTTCAAGTCTACGTCCCATTTTATTAATCGTATTAGCTGGAGATTGTTGTCAGGTCATTCTGTCCTTTTCACACATTGAAAACATCCCGTAGACATGTTTCCAATGGGTAAAAGATCTAAAGACCGTGAAGGCCAGGGTAACAATCGAATACCCTGTGTGTTGAAGAAAATCAGAATACGTCATGCAACATGTGGTCTGGCATTATCTTGTTTGTAGAAAGCCTTTAGCATGGCTGGACAGTAGGTGCGGGGTGCCACACCAGGTGCTGGGCCCCTACGTTAACATCGAATGCAAGCGGGAGACGAGCGGTCTTCTTAGAGCTTCCAGACATGTATGCGGCACGCAGAATTGGGACTCATCTGAAAAGACATTAGGCCACTCCTGTATCCCGCTTTGTAGTTCGGTGCACCAAAGTAAAAGTCTCTCTCTATGTTGCATTGTCTAGGGAAGCCGAAGCAATGGTCGCCGATCTCCAAGTAGCATCTGACAATCCACGCCTCTCCAAAAGTCGCCACATCATACGAGCGGATATTGTGTGTGCTGAAGACATTCTCATTTCCTTACTAATGGTCTGTGATGCAGTTGTACGGTTTTGCAGGGCCAACCTCACAATATGTCTGTCCTCTCGGCGTTAGCCATGGAAGGGGGTACAGATCCTGAATGCCGTTCAGTGTGATCCTCAGCAATTAATTGATTCCATATTCGCATGACAGTGATTGAAGTTCGATCAATGCGATGGGTAATATCATGGTACCATAATCCATACTCAATAGGCAACGACTCAGCCTCTATCGAACTCATACTCTTGCTGGTAAGCATTTCTTCTTATTTGAGGCATAACACAATATTCTGAATACACTCCGATCTTACAAAGTGCTTTCCCAATGAAAAATCTACTACAGAATTTTTATTTTATGCAATGCTTCAGATGTCGAATCTCACCTCCTGTGTCGTCCAAATGCGCTGAACTGCTAGTCATTTGCATATTCCAACTTCTTTTAATCAGATATTGACGTTGCCATATCATTCCTTCCTGGTGTTGCCATTTTAAAGGCCTGCAGTGTAATTACCACCATTGTTCAGACATTTTTTCCACTGGGAAACCAACTTTTTTACACCTTTTCAAAGAAAGGTTCTGCCAGTGAGCAATTTTAGAAATTTGTGGAATTACAAAGGAACTCATTCTTGAATCAACATATGTATGTAATGTTTCAGTTTTCTTTTGATCTGCTCTCTATGTGAATTTGAATCCTATAGAAAATATGTGTAGTATACTCACAAGGAAAAATTACGAAAATAGAAGATTATTTTTTTCTTAAGTGACTACAAAACGAGTATAGCATGAAATTAACAACTTTACAAAAATTAGTGTTTTCAAACGAAAATAATGAATTTGATGTAATCAGATTAAAGAATATCTGAAGAATTACCGAAATATTCAATAAGGAATATTTTCATACCTTTATGTTACAATAAAATAATTTTTAACTTTTAGCACCCAATTCAAATACAAAATACCTTCAGTACACATACAAGAACTTAGAAAAAAATGACACATAAAATTTTTTAATTAACCAGAAATTGGATACTACTGATCGAATATTCAAAAGGAAATCTGATATTTATTTGAAGACACAAAATTTGAGCCATCTATCTTTACATTAACTTTTACTAGAAATATAATTCAGAGAACCATTTTGTAACTAAAACTAACATATATATTATTAATGCAATGTAACTTAACTCCATTTAGGACGTTCTAATAATACCAAACATACAGCTTATAAAACAATAATTCCGAAAAACAATTTTTACTCTAATAATATCTCTTACACTTCAAACTAACCGAATTATACTTTTTGAAGATTGATAATGCATCTATGAGTCAAAGCACCGTGCTCGACAAATCTACTATTTTTCCGCTATTCCCGTGAACGAGCTACAATTTAGTACGGAGGTAGTAACAGATTTGATGGCACTTCATAACATTTTCCCATTTATCATCTTAGCATTCTTCGTAACATGAAATATTCAAGTGTCTGCTTCATGCTCCAGAGGAAAGGCTAAGGACCCTATACC
>BMAO01001783.1:0-57019 GCA_019973975.1 Trichonephila clavata | reverse complement strand
ATTGCAGATGATTTCAATAGATCTAGACTTTAACAGTTTGTATAACAAGCACATATTCTAGTTACTGAATATAACACATGAGTAAGTGTTACTATAGATCACAAATTAATATTATTGTGAGTATAAATTATACTTAAAAATCACAGTAAAATATTTGATGAAAAATACAGTACTTTTTTTAAATTGTCTTTACTAAAGTAACATGTTGATCTACTTCAAAATATTATTTTTTTATATATAATTGCATTCTTTATAGTATTTGTGTGTGTGTGGAATAGAGCTCCCTGAAAAAAACTTATAGTTCTAAGGATTACGTGAGTTTAAAAAGCTTGACAACCACTGTGGCACATAAACTGGGTCACTAACTGGTATTATCCTAACTTGTACAGAATACCACCCGTTTCACGTTATAATTAGCACTTGCAGAGTTTCACATGATAGACCTTTGCTAAAATCAAAATTCAAATCACAACTCAGCTGCGGCTCTTTAAAAAACAATAAAAGATACAAAAAAATATTTTAATATATAATAAAAATTAGTGTTCTAATTAAACATATAGAATTATTCCTCAAAATGCAGCTTTTTATACCCAGGAGTATATTACAGAAACCTTTCATGAAATGCAATTTCCTAGTTCATAAAAGAGATAGTTGAAAAAAAATGCAAATGATTAAATTTAAGACATTAGATAATAAGTATTATGAAAGATTGTGTAGATTTCCCTTGAATATATGGCCTGATTTGAAAATACCAAATAGTAACATATTTTAATTGTGTGACTTTTTACAAACATTTTTTTTTTTTCATATTTGTTATTCACTAAAGATTTAGAAATTTGCAGTGCTTTTATCTTAACACAATACAAAGTGTGCGCAGTTATTAAGACACACACACGCATTCCAATGGTGAAGTGAATAACAAAATGAACGACATCGAACACTTTGTTGACAGTTTGATGCTAAAAAAGCCAATGCAAAGAAAAATATTAGATTATTTTCCAAAAACTCAATAAATGTTTTGTTTTTCAAAAAACTTTAAAATTTTGTATTAAATTTAATTTAGTTCTTGTAAATGTTTTTGTTTCACTGATTTTTATGAAATACATGCATATACATTCTATGTAGATAAAATAAGCTCTAATAAACTTAATTTTGTTAATATGTTTTTTTTGTTTTTTTTTTATCTTTTTTTTTTTTTTTGCAGTATCTCTTAACACGAAATTCTTTTAACGAAATTCTTCAAAAAAATATTTCAGTCTCTTCAGTTTCGTGTTAAGTGATTTTCACTATATATGTAATAAATCATTTGTTTTTTGCTGGACTCTTCAAAACATATGTTCCCAAGCTTTTTTGTCTCATAGACCCCTTGCCATGTTTTTCAGTGGGCATAGTTTGGGATAGATCCCTGCTTAATTAATATTGAGTTTTTGCAAATTTATCAACTTAACTGTCTTTTTGACAGCTTGTACTACTACCCCTACTTTAAAATAATTAAATTTATGTCTGTAATGAGTATAGCGTTTAAAATTTAAAAATCACTGTGAATTAATTAAATTAAAAGTCAATTAATAAATAAAACTGTTAAGTAAAATAACTGAACAATGAACAAATGATTTTAATGGGAGGATCTGGTGTTACAATATCAAATTTTCAACATTTGGTATCAATTTTGTCAGATTTAACCTTAAATCTCCTCTGTTAGTAGTGTCCAAATTTTTGTTTTTGTTTTTTAGTTTTGGAGATAGGCAACTGCGCTGAAACTCCTTCACACTAGGAAAAGCAATTTAAAATGTCCTCGTGATATTCTATAGTTGGGACAAATAACAGGTTTCACTTTTTAAAGCCAAAATTCCTGACATCTGTTTCTTAACTTTAAGACCTTCGTTAGAGGTCATAACGATAAGTCCTTATTGTAATGTGACATTTTTTCTTCAATGTGACCATATGAATCCATTGCCGATTATGGTATTACCATATAGTTAAAGCATTCTCACACCTGGTTTCAAAATCTGAATTAAAGGCATCTAACTGTTGAACGTAGGTTAATATGTCCTGTCAGATTGTCTGTGTCCAATTGATAAAATTCGGAATCTCAAGTATTATCCTTAGCTGATCTGGAGAGAAATGCTGAAATAGTTCTTGTTTTAATAAAATTCATGGTCCCCTACTAAGTACAAACTAACCTCATTAAATTTAGTAAATAAATCTGTTAAACGGGTAAAATTTGGTTCCCACTTGATTAAATTTTCTTTTAAAATTAAAGTCACGTTCTTGTTTTATGAGATCCACTATCACAGACCCTCCCTTATACCTCAATGGACCCCCAAATCATTGTTTTGCTGACGTGGAACCCTTGCAGGTCGTCATAGACCCTTGGGGGTCTGTATAAACCACTCTGGGAATCACCGCTTTAAAACAAAAGTTTAAAAAGCGTCCTTATATTACTCGAGTGATTTTACTAAAATTATCTTTAGATTCTTTTTACCTATTTACACTTTATAATATTTATTTTCTATAAAATAATAAATTATATATAATTTATTTAATATACATATAATATTTATATAAATATGTTTTCTATAACATATTTATTTTAAAAAACTAAATTTAGTTAATTATTTTTTAACAATTAGAGGTATTTTTATTTAATGTAAAACAGCTTATTCTGGCGGTTTATGTTGCTATTCGATCTGGTGAACGTGTTAAGATTTGTCAATAATAATATTCATGGAATTGGAAAATGGCATTCTCTATGAAATGAAGCATTCATTAATTTAAAAGTGTCATTTTTATGAAAAATTTGAAAAAGGAATATTCGAATACTTAAATTTTTTTAATGAGAATATTTATACCAAGAAATGCAAGAATGAATTATGTATCTTTAATACTAATTTAAAAGTAAAAAAAGTAAGGTCTCTCTCTACATATATTGTGTATACAATTTGGAGGAAGATTCTGCATTTTGCCTACATTATTTTCTGAAGCATGAAATTCTAGTGAATTTAAAAGGCTTAATTTAAGTATTGGTTTAATTAAGTAAATTCATTTTATCGAAAACATTCTATTTATTATTTGATTTATAATTGTTATATTAAAAACAATACAAATTTATAACCATTTGTTAAGTGGAATAATTATATAAAATAAAATTATTGGTAAGTTTAATGAAATTCATATGAAATTTAAAGATGTTTAATACAATTTAGTATGTTCAAATCAATCAATTTATTTCCCATTCAAAAAAATCTTTTTTTAATAAAGTTTATTTCTTTAATGCTTAAAATCAGTCGTTCTATTTTCTACTTTCTTTTATTCATTAAAAGACTGCAGTTCGTGACAGATTTCCGCGGTACAGACCTATTTATAAGAATCTACATTCTAAGGGGAAATTCTACATAGTATTTAGTTTTCACGTCTATTTTTACTTCGTATAAGGTATTTTTACAGCTTTTATCTTTTTTAATGGGTCGTAGTCTAAAAGATTAGTCATGGGTTCGAATCCTGATTTTACCAAGAATCCACTTTGTGAAATTCCGCAAGTGCGACTTAAAAAAATATAAGAAACGGGATTTCAAATTTCTCGAATGATGTTGTGTGGTAGTTAATAAAATACAAATTAAACGCCCCAGCTGAGGTGTGATTGCATATAAATTTGAAGTCTGCAGCCAAAAGAACCCATGTTCTTAAATTTCAATGTTAAATTAATTTATAAAATTATTTGTCCATTTTTGTTGTTTTTTTAATTAATAACACTATTTGATTACTATTATTTAAAATTTAATTTTTAGGTTTAAGAAATGTTGAATAATTTTTAGCGATGCAATGAATATGGGACAATTTTCTTCCAAAAGTCATTCAATAGCTAATCCATCTAACACAGGGGTGGCCAACCCACGGCACGCGTGCCACATTGTGGCACGTGGGGGTCGTAACTGTGGCACGCGAAGGCTTTTTGAAAAATTTCAAAAATATTATGAAAATATTACTGAATTAATTGAATTACAATAAAAAAATTGTCCTGTAGAGAATATGAAAGAAACAGAAATTTTCAGCGTGAGATTTTAAGGGCGCTAAGCGAGATTTCTCTTTTCTTCAGAAAAACGCCAAAAATGAGATCATGCTCCAAAACTTACAATTCTACTGCTTTGTAACATTCAGAGAAAAGTGTGAAGTAACGTGAGACTAAAAACAAATAAACTCTCTCTCTCTCTCTCTTGGACGGTCGAAACTGCCCAAAAAAGTCACCCTCTGTCGGGGTGGTTAATTTTTAACATCTCAAATTTCCATTTAAATTTCAGCTTCCCTGTGCATGGCTGAAGTTTATAGCTATTGGCTGTCAGGGTGTTGTCAGATAAAAATGTTTTTCCGGAGATGTTGTCTATTTACGATTTCTGTAATGCCAAGAAGTAATTCTGCAATATATTAGGAGCGCAGTTGTTGATACGGTAGAAGTAATTTTATCTGCACAAAGTAGCCGCTTTGTAAAGCAGAGGGAGTGTGAACTTGCATCCATGACTAATCAGAATGCTGGATTTGGAACATATAAATTTGTAGCGTAACATTGGCAAATTGTTTCTAGCTGTCAGACTCAGTTGATTTTAAACTCTGTTTAGCAAGACGTTTAGCTTTTCTCCTTTTCTATAAAATTGTTTTTATATTTTAGTGTTAGCGTAGTTGTTTAAATTTTTTTAAAAATTTTCCATATGTTTATGAGTAAACCTTTGACATCGAAAAGAAATTATGAAGAGGATATTGCAGCACGTGATTTTAAAATTGGTTTTGAAGAACAATACGTGTTTACACATCAAAATGCCTCCAAGCCTGTTTGTTTGATATGTGGAATTTGTATAGCATTTCCAAAAAAATTTAACTTGGACCGTCATTTCAAACAACTGCATAGTGATTTCAACAGCAAATATCCTGTTGGATCAAATTTGCGAACGGAATTCATCAATAAAAAAAAAGAAATCTTTAGCCGGCCAACAATCTTTGTTCCAGAAGAGAAATGACGAAATGGAAACCATGGTGAAGGCTTCTTAAGAACTTTCTTTGTTGTTAGCCCGCAAGAAAAAACCATATTCTGACGGAGAGGAGATAATAAAAAGCAGCCTTTTAATTTTCGCCCCAAATTTCGGTGATCTTAATGTCAAACATATGGTTGATAAAATAGCTTTGTTCAGAAATACCGTCATGCGTGGGTGATATGACATGGACATGGACCAGGATGTTAGAACGCAAATTGTCTCTGGACTTCAAAATTGCAAATATTTTTCATTAACTTTGGATGAAAGCAGTGATATCACTAACAATGCGGAGTTAAGCATCTTTGTGCGTTACAGGAATGAAAATTTTGATACTGTGGAAGAACTTCTTGATTTGCGCCAACTAGTTTTAACTACAGGTGAAGACATTTTTAAGGAACTTAAAAATGTAATTGAAATTAATAAAGTAGAATGGACAAAATTAGACAGTGTTAGCACAGATGGAGCGCCTTGCATGGTTGGCAGAATAAAAGGTTTTGTTGCATTGCTTGAAAATTATTTGGGAAGAAAAATTGTCAAGTATCATTGTATTATTCATCAAGAAGCTCTTTGTGCCAAGGACTTAAACTTGTCTTTCGTTGTTGACCCCGTGGTGCGCTGTATCAACAAAATACGAGCTCATGCTCTGAATCAACGAAGATTTCGTACACTTTTCCCCGAAGAAACGGAAGAAAATGGCGAGTTACTCCTTCATTGTAGTGTGCGCTGGCTTTCCAAAGGAAGTTCACTTGCGAGATTTTGGAGTTTGAGGGAAAGTGTTTTAGAATATCTGGAAGAAAACGATGAACTGCCCAGTGAATGTTCGCTCATCAGGAGTGAAAATTGGCTGTGGGATTTAGCTTTTCTTACCGATATAATGGAACATTTGAACAACTTAAATTTAAGAGATTATAGGGAAAAAATTGTATTTTTTTACCCTAGTTGGTCATATATCTTCTTTTGTGAACAAAATTTTGCTTTTTTGTCTGGATTTTGGAGAAAAAATTAACTCATTTCCCATTCATGCAGGAATTATCTACCAAAGTTAGTAATGTTCTGAACTATGATAGATTAAAAAATTTAATATCCATTTTGCAGGATTCTTTCAGTGCCAGGTTTGAGGATTTTAAAGATGATAAAAAAAATACTGAACTTTTCACTAATCCTTTTTCAATTTCTCTTCAAGACATTAATTCTTACCCACCTCAGGTACAAATTGAAAATATTCACCTACAGCACCATATTACTCTAAAAAGAAATATAAGGAAATTATTTTAACCACAAATGATCCAAATTACATCGGATTTTGGAAATTTGTGCCACCAAGTAATTTTCCAAATTTACATGATTTAGCGGTCAAATATTGTTGTAGGTTTGGATCAACATATGTTTGTGAAGAAATGTTTTCTGTTATGAACGTAATTAAATCAAAATATCGCTCAAAATTAACTGATATGCACCTAAAACACCTAATTTTGTTAGCATCTTCACGAACTAATCCAAATATAGATGATTTAGTAAAAAAACTATAGATTCAAAAGCCACATTAAGAGACTGCTTAGTAATCATTTAAAATTAAATGTTTCAAGCTGCTTATTTTTATTTTGTACCTTAGCTAACTGAATGAATGATCCTGTAAAAATTTATCAACAATAAAATATAAGTTTCTACTTTTGTTTTATTTGTTATACCATTTTCTTTTTACATTTTCACTGTATAGAATTTGCATTTAAAAGTAAGTTTTTGGTGTAAATAACCCATAATAAGCCTATAAGTAACATTTTTGCACTTTTGTATATTTTTTAGTTTGGTGGAAAAGTTAAAAGTGGCACGCGTAATTTTTTTTTATCAGATTGTGGCACGCTTCCCAAAAAGGTTGGCCACCCCTGATCTAACATGTATATTTTTCATCTTTCTAGCGCAACGCTTCTATTAAATTCAATTACTAAAAAGCTTTAACTTTATTTAAGCACATTTGCTATTACAAATGTTTTATATAAGAGCATATTTTAATATTAACCTTTGTCAAACTATATAAAAATAATGCAAACATTTTATATTCCTAATTTTTCAATACTTTGATTGATTTTATAACATTATAAATTTTTTGAAAAATATGTAAGTGATTAGGTAAATAGCTTTTATGTGTGTTTTTTATTTGGCTAAATTGTGCAAATTATATGCACTGATTACTTGAACTTTATTTTAGATTAGTGTTTTCAAGAATTGACTTTTTTTTTTACCTTTCAAAATTATTTTATTTTCTCATAGGGATAAGAGTATTAGAAATTTAAATGAGCACATTTGAATATTTTTTTTTTTTTTTTTTTTTTTTTTTTGCTGCTCATAAAATTTAAAATGCTGTGACTTTGTCTAAGTAACACATAGTCTATAAAAAAAGGAATACAAACTTCGTAATTTTTTTTTAATTGGTATGAAAATTATAGCATTTCGTTTCAATTGTAATAAATATAGAAAAAAATATAGATTTCATTTGTTGTAAACAGAGGACCTTTTTTTTTAACAAGTGAAACAAATTTAGTTGATCAGTTCAAATACTAGCCGTTATACCCCGCGCGGCTAGTATTTTTATATAATTAATCACTGAACAAAAAACGCATAATATTTCATATTTCGTACTCGTTGAAGACATTTAATTAAAACTGTAGATCGCTTACAATAAAATGACTGGTAAAAAAAAAAGATTTCTAAACTGATGATTCTCAGACAAGAAGTGCGCTATAGTAGCGAAGCAGCAAAAATAAAGAAAAAGAAATTCTCAGTATAACTTGAAGGATAGTTTTCGATAAAATAATTGAATTTAAATTAAGCTGTAAATTAACTTTGGCACAAATTTTTCAACATTTATTAATCAGTAGACTAATAAGCAAAAACCGAAAACTTATATAAATTTTTTCAATCTAGTTTTAGAATTTTTTTTTTTAATATTTAATACTTTTTTAACTTTAGGTTATAAGTGCAACATGCACTTGTCCTGCTGGGGACACTCCAGCATTTAGTAAGCAGGTGTTTGCAATGGTTTGTGTTCCAAAGGAAAACAAAGATAGTTTCTGCAAAAGTGGAGACAGATGGTGCTACTTGGCATACAGCTGGTTGGCGGGTAGATAGTGAAAGTGCCCAGATGGTTCAGGACGATTGAAATGGCACGATTCTTAGAAAATTGTTCTCGTTTGGAAGTGCAAACTGTAATATAATTTTTATGAACGAAAAGTGTCCGCATCTGCAATGAACAGACAACATGTTACAATGACAGAAATCACCACGGCACGAATTGAAGAAATGATTTAAATTGATCATCGGGTAACTGCTTGAAATCTCATCAGAGCTGGGACTGACCTATGGTAACATGCAGTATATCGTTTTCTAATGTGCTGCGATATTGGAATGAGACTGGCTCAAGGGACAAGGACCTGATTTCTACCAAGACGGATTAAACAAGTAGGTTTTGCATTCTCTATGATAAATGCCTAAATAGACTTGGTGATTATGTCGAAATATGATAGACGCATATGCCTCTTAATTTTCTTTTTGTATATTCTGTCTATTGTAAATAATTATTTTTTATTCGACTTGTAATCTTTTTCTGATCACCCCTCGTAGTTATGGATATTTCTTAATGATTTGTGAATTTTATAGATGTATCTGTTTTACAATGTTAAGCTTCTTAACATAATTTTGTACATAAAATATTAAGAGTTGATAGGGAAGTATTTAATTCATATATATTTATCCTCTGATGAAAATTATTTTTTTTACATCATCATGAATTGCATATTTTATAATAGTATGGCTTACCAGTGTCAGATATTTAAAAGGATCCTGTAATTTTGTGGTTTGCTTTATCAATGCTATAGAAAGTTCTTAATTTTTTCCCTTTGTACTATCAATACTTTCCCTTATTTCCTATTAGCTGGTATACTCGTTCTTCACATGGGTGTGAATTTATATATATCAAAAACGTTATGCATGAATTTTCTCATTTTTTCCAGTATTTCAGTATTTAGAGATGAAAAGTAACAATTTTCTATAAAATATATTACATTTACATCAAGTTTGCCTACCTACACTTAAAATTCAAGTTAATATTTTATTTCATTGGCGATCAGTTCTTTGATGAAAATGAATTTTATTTTTACAATGTATTACATATAAATACTTTATACATATAAAGATATCTGAAATGATTCTAATAAAATAACATTCTCCATCTTGGACTGTCTGATTTACTTAGTAATTATCCTTTAAAAGTGTTTGGAAATTTTGTTAGAAATGACTTTTTGAAGTAATAAAAGAAAATACTATTTTGCTATTAAAGTTAAAGAAATTAATTAGATTAATATATAATTTGTAGAAATTCTGAAACTTATAACGATTATTATACGAGTTATTGAATTATATACAAAGTGCATAATCAGGGCTGGCCATCTGATCTAAAACTAAAATCAGATAAAACTAATAACAGAAACTAAAATGCATTTTTCACATGAAAACTTGACGACATTCCTTTACAAAATGTAAATTTTAAGATAAACATTGTTGCTGTAGATCCCTGAATTTCAACAATCATTTAGACTTTATTGATTCGCACTACCGCAGAATGAGGCATATAATAAGAATAGGTCTTAAATTCTAAGGAACATTCCCTCTTATTAAGTGTGTCTTGCTACCGCCACATCAATGATACAGGGCCCTGGTAGCTACAAGAACTTTGGACATGTGTGAGCAAAAAATTGTAAAATGTTATCGCTAGTCTTATTAACAGAGTTCCCTTTTATGTTTATAAAAACATCTGTCACTGGCTTCAAATGGTAAAAGTTTACTTAGTGAACTCTACATCAGGTAACATTTAGAATGGGAAAAATCTGTTTGAAATGTTATGTTCCACATTAATTTAAGTCATGTAATATGAAATTAAGAACCAATTAATAGGTTTGTATACGTTTCAGTAAATAATTAAAATAAAATGGGGAACACATACATATGGCGTCAACATAGGGCAACAAATTAATTTATTCAATTATTCACCGCTACTTGTAATAAGAATGGGGAATGTACAATCTGCAAGATTTACAAGAGGCTATAATGGGTGTTCTGTTGGCCATGTTCAATTTTTGATGAAACAAAGTTTTTATAAATAAGGAAATGTAACAACTCAAATTGATTTTTCAAAGACTTGTCATTCAATTCTTAGCATTTAATAATCTCCCACTTTGTGTAAACCATGGAATAATATGAACAGCTAATAATGGAATTTTTTTTAGTTTAATATAATTAAGTAAATATGAACCTGTGTTAATTTATCATATGTAAACAAAATTTTAAAAAACCTCTAAAAATAGAATTTTGTATCACTTAGAAAGTTATAAAAAACCTAGTAGAGGAATTTAGATGTTACTTCTATAACACTGCAATATTGATACAGTTATTGCGCAAATAGATTTAGAAGTATAACCAAATATAAGTTCTGATTTCAAAACCGTCGATAAACAGGAATTAGAAAAAAGTTACAAGACTTTTGTGAAGTTTACAACAAAAATGTAGATGAAATCTTTTAGCAACGAAATTTGATTTTGAATGTAAGAGATTTAAATAACACACAATATAAATTGCAATACATGCTAAATAAATATAATGAGTTATTTTTACATGTATTAATTGTTTTAATACTTTTCTCTTAAGTTGCAGTTACTGTAGCAAGTGTTGAGAGCTCTTTCAGCATATTAAAAAGTTACCTTCAATCATGAATGTGAACAGAAAGCTTAAATGCAGTTGCAGTATTAAGCATCAAACAAAAAATTAAAACTTTTATAAAAATAACATCACGCAATAAATAAACATGTGCATGGGTATGCGACACTTGGATCACAGGTTATTATTAATGCAAATATGTGAAGTGAGTGAATGAATATTAACGTCGCCCTGATCAGCTACACGAGAGCTTTTGGCGACGGTCCGCGTAATTTTGAACCATGGTCAAGTGACGCGGACGACACCTGAGCTGGCAATCCCTCTGAGTAGTTCTGTTTGCGATAGATCGCAACACCAGCGGTTCTGTGGCCCGGTTGTTTAAATGTTACGCAGCAATCGAAGTTAGGTATCGAAATACGTTCATCTTTATCTAACCACGCCTGTGCCAACATGAGTAACGTACAATTTTGTGAAATAACGTCGAAATCTGTTTGGTGAGCCCTCAGACTTTGATAATTGAGCGTAAGGATCGTAAGTTTATCCTTGGTGAAGTCTAATAAGACTTGCTGGTATGTGCGAAGTGGATTTAGAGTCAAGCGCAAACGAAACCGAGTTTTTGAATTAGAATCTTTTGAAATGCTAAATTTAACAACATAAAAAAGGCTGGCGGTTATTGATGGCTACTTGAGTTGGACCCCACGTGGATATATCTTTACAAGATCCAGCTAAAGGACTTAGCTTCTTCTTTAATCCTTAAGTGAGAAAAGAAAACAAAAACAAAGATCCCACGGCCTAGACCGCACGGGGGGGGGAGGCGGAGCCCCTCCCGAGTGCAGGAGAAAATCAGAACTTCAGCAAAGAGAGACCACCAAGCGCGCTGATTGGTCAAATTAAATAGCGCGCTCTTCCCCGACTTCCTGTTACGCATTTCCGTCCCTTTTCACGAAATCACTCCCAAAAATCTTCAGCAACAGAGAGGAAAGATGTTACACATCAAAAATATACAGTGGGTAAAAAAAGTATATATATATTTACACACCTACATTTTTGTTTGCAATTCATAAAAAGAAGCATTAGGAAATAAAAAAATTGGTATTGCCAAATCAGAACAAGTTTAATCATCCAAAACAAACAGAAAAATTACAATAATATAAATAACAATGCTTTTTTGTAACAAAATTAAAATATCTCGTGTCAAAAAAGTATTTGCACACCTACATGAATACAAAAGAAATAAAATATATAAGCAAATTTCAAATAACTAATATTTAGTATGCATTCCTTTAGCATCTATTACTGCTTATAATCTTGCTGGCATTGATTTAATTAAATTTTCTGTAACAGTAGGGTCAGTATTCGACCACTCTTCAATAAGGGCTTGTTTAAGGGCAGATTTGCTTGAAATATTCCTTTTTCTTATTTTTAAATCCACAGAATTCCACAAATTTTCCAAAGGATTTAAGTCTGGGGATTGTGGTGGAGTGGCAAGTTTTCTGGGTACATGATAAAGCAACCACATACGTGTTATACCGGCAGTGTGCTTGGGATCATTGTCTTGCTGAAAATAGTACAAATTACTGATACCCAATTTTATTGCACTTTGTGGCAAGTTATCTCGCAACACATCAATATAGGTTCGAGCTGTCATATTCCCATCAATGAAATACAAATTACCAACTCCTTTGCTAGCCATGCACCCCCAAATCATAACAGAACCTCCTCCATGTTTAACTGTAGGTAACACATTTTTGGTATGAAAAGCAGTACAAGGTTTTCTCCAAACTAATTTCCTGCCATCCGATTTAAGGATATTGAACTTACTCTCGTCGGAGAATATGACATTTTTCTAGAAATCAATTGGCTTATTGATATATTCCTTAGCGAATTCAAGTCTCTTCAGTCTATTTCGTTCAGTTATGAGAAGTTTTTTCCTTGGAGATATCCCATAAATTTGTGCATCATGCAGGAAATTTCGAACACTTAGGCACAGATTTAATCTCCAGATGTTGAAGCGACATCATTGGCTAATGTAATTGCACTAACAAATGGATTTTTCGATGCTTCCCTTATGATTTTTCGCTTAATTCGCAGTGAAAGTTTCTTTGGGCGTCCAGAGTGCAAGTTATTTGATGTAGATCCTCTTTCTTTATGACGTTTTATAACATACCGAACAGTAGAGAAGCAATCATTTACTTTTTTACCTATTTCTCGATAACTTAGGCCATTTTTCACGTAGAGAAACAATTTTTTCTCTCAACGAAATCGGCAATTCAGATTTCTTAGGTGCCATTACAATTTGAAATCGACAATCAACTGATAAAGTTTCGACAATACCTCCTTTTATAGTCGTCTTACGTATGTCATTTACTACGGGATGACTGTCAAATAATTAGCAAAAAAAATGCAAATTTGCTAAAGTTGAGTTGAGTGTGCAAATACTTTTTTGACATAAGATATTTCAATTTTGTTGCCAAAAAATGTTTTTTATTGATATTATTAAACTTTTTGTAATTAATTTAAATGAATAGGCTTATTTTATTTTTAAATCACAATTTTTATATTTCTTAATGCCTTTTATTATAAATTGTGAACAAAAATGTATGTGTGCAAACAATTTTTGTACCCACTGTAGTTATATAAAAGAGTGACTTGGTGAATCCTGACACATATATAAAATAGCAATAATGACCAACAAAATATATCATAACATGCATCGTGAATGAAAATTAACCATGTTTCTTCAAAATACAACCTATTAAAATTATAATGAATATTCACATCATTATGTAATACAACTCAAAGTTTTAACTAATTATATAACAAAACACTGATCATAAAATTGTGTTTATAACATGTATAAGTTCTTTGCTTGCGAATGTTTGTATAAAACAGAGATGCTTTTATTTTTTTTTTAACATTTGAAACTACCTTTTTTTAAAAAAAAAATTGAAGATTATCAGTTTTATTATATTTTTCAAAGATAATATGCAGGTATTTCATTAAAAAGAAAAGGTTAATTCTGTTTCGTTCATTATTTTACTCATGTGTGTAAAATATTTTTCATATTTAGGAAATATTATGTTATATATATTATGCTAAACAGAAAAATATTCCTAAATGCATTAAAATGAACGTAAGTGACACAGTATTTTCCTCTCTGCATGAAAGTCGAAAAAGAATTCTTTTGAGTTAAGAATAAAAAGGATTTAGATTAATTTTTAAAGTTAAACTTTCCACACAGACCTGACAATCCTCCAACTTTGCTGAAATCAGGAACAGCCAAGTTGGCAAATCGTGACTGTGGCAAGTCCCCAGACGATCAAAATAACAATATTTCAATGGTATAAATTTCCTAAATGAAATCAAAATCTAAAAATAATAATTATATAAAAGACTGGGCTGAATAATGACCAACACAAAATATATTATAACATCATGTATCACTAATGAAAATTAACTAAATCTTTCAAAATACAACCTATCAAAATTATAATTGCGAATGTTTGTGTATAACAGAAATGCTTTGCACAAGAGTGCTAAGTTTATACCAGAGTGTAAAAGAGATAAATAATATCTCATAAGTAACATTTTAAAGTTTGTTTACAATTTTAAAGGGACCATTGTTTTTTTTTTTTTAAATAGCTTTATTCTTGAATAAAGACAGAAAAATTAAAATTTTCAAAACTCCATATCTATTGGAATTTATGCTTATTTAACTGAATACGCCTTGTTTGTAACATTTAAAAACTACCTTTTTTTTAATAAAAATTAATATTTGTGGATCATTTGCCTGTACATTAAAACACAATTTCCAGAGTGAGGGGCAAGGACCCTGTTCCAAGTGTCGTACCCCAATATGCGAAATAAGTGTTTACATAAAAACTGTTTTAATAATTGATCATGCATACACTTATATTGCATTATTAATGCCTACATTTTTAAAGGTACCAGCACATCATACACTTTGAAAAAGAAATCGACTTTGTGATCGCAGTTTTAAGAAATAGTGCATATTTTTCTCAAACAAAAACTGCTAACACTCATATGTGCTGGGCCGGACCGTGACCTTTGGTGGCCCTGGGCTAACGATATCTGGGGGCCCCCTATATAATTAAAATTTTTGTCTTTTACCTAAAAAATTATTGTGCGAAAAAATTTAAAATGTATATAGTTTTTTCTTCCCAAACAATTTAAATACGTTATAAACAATAACATAATTTACAAAAAACAAAACTTTTCTACACTTTTATGCTGAATATTCTTTTATTTGCTCATCACATTTTAAGTCTTTAGTGAGATCAGTATTAATAAAAAGAAGTGATTAATAATTAAGCCTTGTATTTGTCATTGTTGTCTTATATTTGTTTTCTATGTAGGGCATTTTAGAGAACGCACGTTAAGCTTCACTGCTAGTAATACGGAGCGTTAGAAAAATCTTTAAAATGATATACAAATTTGGAAAAACCTCAACTAGTTACTTTTCAAAAATTAAATTGAATATATCACTACAAGTATAGGACTCTAGCTCGGTTTTTAATTGAACACCTTCATTTACTAAATGTTGGTCTGCATCATCTGAATAGTAATGAGTAATAACGCGTACACTCTCCAGATCGAAGTTCTCCTTACTTTGATCTTGCAAATCCATCAAAAAATTAATTTCTTACTATATTCTGCATATATATACTTGACTTTTTCTATTTAAATAAAGGATTAGCTTATCTAATGCGACAATAAGCGTGTCTCTTTTAAATTTTTCTGTCCCATACACAGCTTTTTCTGTGAATTTCTCTGAAAATTTTGAAATAACCCGTCTCTAGTTCACATCGCTATATTCTGTTTCTACACTAGGATTTAATTTTTTGGCTACTTCTTGATACTCCTTTAATTTTTGATCTGATTCACATGTCATACATTGCTTATAAATGTTTTTAATGACATCATTAACTTATTCCCTTCACAGATGTCCAAACCCCAAGAATCTGTAATTATTTGTTAACTGAATTAAATCTTTCTAAAATTTCTTCCCAAAATATAATTAAAATGGCAATTTCGAGTTTTGTTAAAAACTCGAAAAATAAATTTACTGCCTCTTTTTGAAAATCAATTTTATCATTTTCATTGCCACTAAATGTCTTAAGAATATTCATGATATTACAATAATTATCTTTTAAGGCTTCAAAAGGATCCTATTGACAAGACCATCTGGTCTGACTTAAACTTTTTAAGGTAAATTTCAGTTTAATTTCATGATTTAAAAGTTTCTACCTATAGGTCGAAGTAGAAAAGCAAACATATATTTGTTGCACTAAACCAAAGAAGTTCACGATTTCAATAGCAACCTTAACTGATTCTGCACAACTAGATTCAGATAATCTGCAGCACACGGCACATAATTAGCGAATTTATTTATTTTATCTTTTAGAAGAGCATGCACACCATTATATGGACCGGACATATTGGCAGCGTTGTCAAATGACTGTCCTCTACAATTATCCAATAGCAGTCCATTTGTTTCTAAAAATTCTAGTAGATAATTAAACCTGTGTGCTTAATAATCTTAATTAATGAGACACATCTTTCATATACTTTTCCCCGAAAACAATATCGTAGTATAATAGCAAGTTAGTCATTGTGGGACAAATCTGCTGTTGAATCCATCACTATTGAGTAGTGTTTTGTGTCATTGTTATTTATCTGAGTTATAATTTGTTTCATGATTTGCTTGCCCATGTTCTCAACTATTTGCTCATACATTGTTTTTGATAAGTACGACATTAACGATTTTGGTCGAAATTCTCGCAATTCAATATGTTCATGAATGAATGAGTCGAACTTTGCTAGCAGTTTCAGGGTACCCATAAAATTGCTATTATGAGAACCAAAAACTTCCTCGGTACCTCCAAATCAGCGATACTCAACCTGTGGCCCACCGGACCATTCTGATTGACCCGGTCTAGGTCCGTTAAAATAAATTCAATTATTTAAGAATAATGTATTAAAAATTTTGCGAGAAATTTTATCAATCAAGCAATCAAATCTATCAATTTTGCTATCGACGTCGTGCTGGTACGAATTGTGAAATAATATTTTTTCTTTTTGTAATTGTAATGGTTAGTGATAACAAATAACAATGCAGTAGTGACCATTTTATAGGTGTAACTAATTTTTAACTAACCCTCATGTATGAAAAATATTTGCTGCTTCAAG
Organism: Trichonephila clavata; assembly: GCA_019973975.1. Taxonomy (NCBI): domain Eukaryota; kingdom Metazoa; phylum Arthropoda; class Arachnida; order Araneae; family Nephilidae; genus Trichonephila; species Trichonephila clavata. Next base: position 40,079 of record BMAO01001783.1, on the reverse strand, counting down.
ACGATTGGAATCTTGACTATTTCGTAGAAAAACACAAACATGGATCAACAACTTGTTTGATTCGTTGTGAAAATGTTATATATAAAAAATATAATTTTGCTCGTCACTATACTACTAAACACAAATTTCGTAGAAAAACACAAACATGGATCAACAACTTGTTTGATTCGTCGTGAAAATGTTATACATAAAAAATATAATTTTGCTCGTCACTATACTACTAAACACAAATCTTTCAATGGCTCTTATTTTTGAGGATCCATTTAAAGTCGAGATAAATTAGTTTTCTTAAAAAAACCATTTGAAACAGCAATAAATATTTTGCAGGTCTTAATGTCCCCAAAACGCAGAGGTAACAAAAGCCTCCTATAAAATTTAATACATTATATATATTGACAAACATATGAAATTGTTAATGATAAACTTAAGAATCATTACAGAAAATGTTAGAGTGTTTCTTAAATGCTCCCGATGTACTATTTGATGAATTCAGTTATTTGTTCAGATATTTTTAATAAAATCAAAAATATTTGAATAATTTTGAAACAAAAATGCGCAATAAGACAAACAGTTTAAACAGATAATACTGACTTCAGTCTGTAATTCAATAAAAACTCTTTGCTACCACATCCTGCGTTTGATAAATTAATATCTGAAATAAAAATATGTAAGGCTTTGTCAAAAGAAACAAATAAAATTATCCAAGTTCTTGGGAGCTTTATTTTTATGATAGTAGAATGCAGACAAGGGGCTTGGGATCATTAATTAACGGAAATAGAAAAATTCCTCCGTAACTGGGTAAAAAGTGAATGAAACCTACATTTTGTGAGTTTTGTTTGAAAACTGAGATTTTATATTTTGACCAATTTTTCACATTTTAAATGTCCTTGATTTTATAGCTTCCCCCTCTCCATTAATCCTCATCTTGCGGCCCGCGTAAAATACATTTTAGATGTATGTGGCCCGGCATAAGAAACGGTTGAGTACCCCTGCTCTAAATGCTAAACCTCTTGTAGCAAAATACTTTATTACCACAATAACACGTTTGAGGGCATTGTGGTAATATTCTGTATCTTTTCTTAGTTGCTCCGGTAACTTTTTATTTAAAACAGTCTTATTTTCTTTTCGTGTCAACCAAACTAACATTGAATGTGTTCAATAGAATTTTCATGATTTTCTAAACAGCTTGTTACGTGTTTCCAATCAGAAAAGACTGTTGTGTAAGAATGTGTTTTAGGAAAAGTTTGCAGGTCAAACAAAAAACACTACCAATACTAGTTGAATAACAAAGCCAAGATCTTTCCAGCACTTGGCCATTTTTAAGTTTTTTTATTGAAATGATTATTAGAAAATGATCTATTTTGTTCTTTGTATTCTCTTAGGGAAACAGAATATATATTATTTGGATCTTTATTTTGAAAATAACTCATTTCATGTGAAGGGACATAATAAATAAAATTATTACTTAGCAATTTAGGTCACGAACCTACATAAATAATCCTAATCTTTTTACTCCGTGTCTTCATACTTAAATAATTTAGGAATGTGTATTTGTACTTACTTTTTACCTGAAACCAATAAACAGGTGCGTAAGTATCTTTTAATTTCAGATATTATGCATAGGACACAGCACCAAATTAGTATAATATTGTAACTTAGAATTATTATTACACACAAATAAGTGGCTACAGAAATAGTGCCACTACGTGTGTATAAATGCTCTATGCTCCCCGGCGCCGCTCTATGATAGTCTCCGTCTATTAATTACACAAGACTTCAAAATTAAAGTTTTGAAAAAGTACAAAAGAGGTTTTCAGTGATTTTTATATTATTCAGTGTGCTGATTTCGAAAATGACCTACATTTTTTCCCATCACATCAGGATTTTTTGTAAAATCGTATTTTTGCTAAAACCCTATTTGAAAAGGAATTCTCAAAAATAATTTAGCCTGGGAAATTTGGCAACAGTGGTTTTTATCCAGTTAAATCTTTGTAAATATTGGTTCTTGATGAGGTAAATTAATTTCTCAGCAATTAGATGAATAGTGAGTGAGTGAATATGAACGTCGTACTGTTCAACTACACGAGAGATTTTGGCGATGGACCTCGTAATTTTGAACCATGGTCAAGTGACGAGGACGACACCTGAGCTGGCACCCCCTATCCTATCACACCACACATACAGGAGAACGTTTGAGTTCTCGACAGATTTAGCATGCCTCGCTCCCCTACACGGAGGGTCTTCAGCAGCACTAGTCTCGAACTCATAACATGCCTGCTAATGAGTCCGTTACCTTGACCACTAGCAATCAGATGAAAACCATTGTTTCTAGACCTCACAGGTGGTCTCTGGTCATGAGAAAAACAAGAAATTAACTTGAAGTTTAAACATTTTACATCCAATTATGGTGTGATTTCTAAAAGAAAACCACCAGCATACTATTTTAATTTGTTTTTATTAAGGTATTTACATAAAATATATAGACGATTTTCGAAACTGATAATTATAAATTTCCGTGTATTCGATGGTAGGACGGAAGAACAAAAATAAATTTCTCTTGCTCTCGAAAATAAATTTGATATGGTATTTTATTTTTGATTTGTGTGTATTTTTTTACTGGTTTCTTATTGTACTGTTTCAATTGTAAGCACGTTTTCTGTTTGTTATCTTCAACAGGGAACGGGGGCCCTGGGCTGCAGCCCATTTAGCCCATACGTAGATTCGGCCTTGCCTATGTGCATTGACAAAATAAACGTAAAACATGACAAATGAAGTTGATAAAAGTGCCGACTTATTTTATTTGTTTAACATTTAAAACTTTCTTTTTTTGAAAGAAAAAAAAAAGTTATCGGCTTTACTATATTTTTCAAAGATAATATGGAGCTATTCCATTAAAAAACTGGTTAATTATGTCTCTATATTTTTTTTTAAATATTAAAACTACCTTTTCTTTAAACAAAAATTAAAGATTATTTTTTTCAAATATAATATGCAGCTATTTCATTAAAAAGAAAGGGTTAATTATATTTTGTTCATTATTTTACTCTCGTATGTGTAAAATATTTTTGATATTTAAGAAATATTGTTTTAAGTGTTATGTAAATGAAAAAATGTATTAATGCCTGCATTTTTATATTAACTTTAACACATAAAACTATCATAATAAACACAACATCAGCATAAAATCAAAATATCACCAGAAATATAAAATGCAAAGAAAAAACCGAGCTGTTTATCATTCTAAAAAAAATAATGTAATTTTCTCCAGAAGAAAACAGATTATACAGTGTAATCATTATATAATTAATATAGTAATGAATAATAGAAAACAATATTGATTTAGTTTTTTAAAACAAAAATCAATTTGAATCCACCTTCGTCAAAAAAATGAATACAAAAATTCTCACTGTTGTTCGACTATTCAATTCTTTATTGCACTAATTTTTAATGTTAGATTATATAAAAACCTGAAAGTTTATTTACATATTCCCTGTATAAAATCATTCAAAAAGAAAATAATACAATGAGATAAAAATATATTTCAGAATTTGAATTTATTTTTAAACTATTTTATTCCACTGTTCTTCAGTGAATCATTCTTTAGAAATGAAGAAAACTATCAGTTATAAAAAAAAATAAACGCTTGCACTTGAAAACATTTATTTGTAATGAATGAAATACTACTACACATGTGGGGATTCCCGTAATTTTTCTCATCACTCAAAACAACTGTCAATAAATGTCCAAATTTTTTATGCAATGTTTAAATATAAGCAGAAAATTTATAAGTGAATATTCAAATCACAACGAGCAGTACAATGATTTCACAAAATGTTGAAAAATAGAGCCAAACTTGGTACATTTTTTTCAGGTAGATTTTAATGCGTTATATTTTCAGTGCACAATCCTCTAGAGAAAACATATTTAATAATAGAACTCCTTTCTTTTTAAATAAATACTTTTCTAGTATAAAATTCGTTTTATGTTCTGTCTTCTATGCTACAATACCAGATGAGTGTTTCATAATAATTTTAAAGGTGAAAAATCGCATTTTCCTGTAATGCTTTTGAACTTTACAAACACAATGTAAAAAACGCATGCACAAGTTCCATATCCTGCAAATTTAGAAGAAAACTGGGATCTTTTCCAGCCTGAAAATGTATTCCGAGTTAGGTTACGTATAAATTGTAAAAATATTTAATTACTCAAAATTTCACATATTTTCGTATAAAATCTGAACATAAACATAATATCAGTCATATAGAATTCCATGCAGGTTCAACAAATGTAAACATTTCTGAGCAATTATATATAAATATTGTCTCTTCTCAAATATTGATGTACACACTTCACAGTAAAATAAGAATATTAAAGTTTTTACACCAAAATATGTTTGAAATGTGACATCATCAATAATATTACACCAATTTTCTTAGATTATTAACAAAATCTTTGAATTATAAGAATGAATGAATAATACACACATAAATAATACAAGAGCATATAAATTTCACTATTCTTAACTAAATAAAAGGGTGATTGATGGTATATCATCACCAATAATGTTTCACCAAGTTGCTGACATTATTAACAAAATTATTGATTTATAACAATTATTGAATAATACATAAATAATACAAATACATAAATTTCTCTATTCTGAACTAAATAAAAGCGTGATCGTGACGCATTAGTAACATTCTTAATAATGACATACATAGTAATAAATCGACAAATTTGGTATTACATTTAAATGGCACTTAAGAGTCAATATAATGCATTTAAAAACATTGGTAATGGATTTCTAAGAAATAATACATTCTTTTTTTCATAAGCAACTATGTGACATGTTTGTTGTCAGTATAATTTTTTGAAAAACACTACATTTTTGAATTTATATTTAAACCAAACAATACATGAATTTTCTCAATGAATTATTTCTCACAAAATACAAGTCCCATTCTTAAACGCTGTAAAACTATTTTAATGTGCAAACTTTTGCAGCTTGTAATTGAAAACTAACAAATGGAGAACATAAATGAAAAATAGTACAAAATTTAAGAGTATTGATGCTAAATGTACGAGAAACAGGATTAAATGCAGAGCATATTTCCAGACAGAAAAAAAATGCCTCAATTTTCATGAAAACTGTTATTATTTGTTCACATAAACTTCATGATTTCACAAATATGATATAAAACAACATTACAACACCCCCCCCCCCAACACAAAAATGAAAATATATACACCAAGTTTTACTACAAGATAAATTATAAGAAACTTTAAATTTAACATGTAGTTTATTTCTTTAAAGAATAACATATCAGAAACCTTAATTTTAAAACAAACAATATCATCCTTTTTAACTAGACTATAATTTAATAAAAATAATAGGCCACATAAAATTTTTTAAAAAATACTGAGTATATGGCACAATTTTCAAATTAATAATAAACTTACAACAAAATACAAATGTACAAAATATGGATTTGTTTAATTACACCTATTGTCATTTCCATTATTGAAATTATTTTACATATATACAAAGGCATGTAACAAAATCAAATTTTTGGTTGTTCTGATTAATTATATTATTACATAACATACTTATAATCACCACTCTATAATACATAACTCAATAACATAAACCCCAATTTGGAGATATTTTCAAATTTAATAGCACTTTTCCATTTTACTCATTAAATTTAATTATAAAACATCAAAACAATATTTTCAGATTTTATAGAAAATGTCACAGATGTATTGAGATTTTTCTAAATAAGATGCAATGAATTGATATTTTAATTACAAATATTACTTTGTATGATTTTGTTAAGCTCGATTAATTGGATGCTTTCAGAAATTTTATTAAAAAGTATCACTTGAAAAAAATTCTTTCAATTTTTAAAATTTCAAATTGAGATATGAAAATTTCCATATGTATGTATATGTATATTATAAACTATATGACGAATAAAAAGAACTTACATATACTACATGTAATAATGAATACATAGTAGGAATGGGACAGTATCAATGATGCAGTCACAGCTAAAACATTCAGTAGTAAGAGCGTCCATATCCTCCACTACTACCATATCCCCCACTACCACCATATCCTCCACCACTACGGTAATCACCACCATCTCGGCTGCTACGGTAACCACCATCTCGACTGCTTCGATAATCTCCACCATCACGACCACTACGATAACTGCTACTATCTCGGCCACTACGATAGCCACTGTCGTGACCACCATAGCGTCCTCCACCTCCACGCCCCCCACGAAATCTGCCACCGCGACCTCCTCTGCCTCCTCTTCCGCCCCGTCCACCTCGTCCCCGAGATGGTGGTCGTGCCAAAACAGCAAGTTGATCATTTATTACTTCATAACAATCAGTATTATCTGGTACATGGAAAAATCTAAAAAGAAAAGGATGTTAATTCAATTCTTAATAACAAATAATGCTAAAGTATGAAATAAAGATATAACACTAAAAAATATATATTTGCACTTATGGCAATCAATTTCCTTCAAATCAATTAACTCATTATTAAACAAAGAAAATTAATAAATCCTACTAAAGATATTCTATTGAGTAGGGTTTGCAGCCCCGGGATCCCGGTGGTTTTTTCGAATCCCGGGATTTAATTTTTGTCTGAATTATATTTTCAAATTTTTCTCTCAAAGTATTGGAATCTGGTATTACATTTAATGTATCTTATTTACTTTTTTTGTACTGTATACGTTTAATGTTAGTTTTCTTGCGTGTTGAACCTTGAAGGGTTCGAGGCAGGTGTGTATGTTAAAACGTGAAATTTGATGTGTTTTCTCTTATTTTCTTCTGTAACTTTCTCCCCATCGCGACTGGAGTCAGAAAAAGGACATTTCTCCCACACTCATAATATCCGATGTCAGCTACCTTAGACAGATGCATTTAGAATTTTTGGAAGATATCTAGTAGGGTTTTCAGCCCCGGGATCCCAGTGTTTTTCCTAATCCCAGGATTAAAATAACTAATTCTGGGATTTACTTTTTGTCTGAATTATATTTGAAAATTTTTTTCTCATCGAAGTTTTCTGAGAATTTAATTCTTGAAAAATTTATATTCTGTGTATGAAATATGTACATGGAATATTTTGTGCAATTAAAAGTGCTAAAAAAATATATGCACAGTATGGGAGAGCGAGTGAGAATATTAACGTCGCACTGATTAGCAACACGAGGGCTTTTGGCGACGGTCCGCGTAATTTTGAACCATGGTCAAGTGTGTTAGCACTAATTACCCTAAATATTCTTATCTTCGGCCATAATATATTTTTCTTTCTCCGATATACATATTTGTCTTAATTTACATAACATTTTTTAATTATTTTTAACATTAAAAGGATATTTCATTTTGCTGCCGATAAGCGGTGCTTAAAAAAAAAAAAAACTTTTTCAGTTATGCAAAGTATTTTTATTCAAATATCGGGAGGAATGACGTCATACGTTGATGATGTCATTCTTACGATGGCTGAACAGGTGTTTAGAAAAATTCGAATAACTCACTCTCTTTTTTTGACGGGAATAGCATCAGAGCTGCTTCGTAAAACTTGAATTGTATCAGAAAGGGAATGGGTAAATAATTATTTTATTTTGTCTTTCTTTTAACAATTAAAGAGCTACCATAATTTCTTTTTTTGTAAATAAGTTTTTCTTTTTTTAATATTACTATTTGATTTAATTTTTTTTACCATTTAGCTGAAATAAAAAGTTTATTTCTTAATGACCTTTGTTCCTTTTTTGACCACTTATTGTGCACTGTGAATGATATGTGTTTTTCTTTTTAGCCATCTCTTACTTCAGCAAATGCTGCCCTGCCATAAATACTCTACTAAATGCTTTTACCTACTATTGAGTTTTAATAACTCGGCGTTTTATGGGCATTTAATTTAGTATACGCCAACAAATAAGGTTATGGGCCGGATGTACTGAGATGGTAATCATGAATACAGTGTGTGGTCTTATAGTATATTAGAGATATTTTCATTCGGGGGGGGGTAGTGTAAAAAGATTTTTATATCGGCGATTTGCACTTAGAATTTGTCTAGAGTGATTTAAGGTAAAATATGAAGAATTATATCAGAAGCTCTATTAATCGAATTTTTTATTACCCATTCCCTGATCATGGCGAATTATTCCATTTCAAAATTGGAAGGTCAAAATTATGTCAGCTGGGCCAATGATGTCAAATATCTCTTGATGGAGGGACAAGTATGGAACATAGTAGATGAAAAAGAGATTGAGCCAAAGTTAGATGCATCAACAGATGCCGAAGCAGTAAAGGAAGTTAAGAATTTTAAGGCCCGTAAGCAAATAGCGATGTCTATAATCTATTTGAACATAGATTCCTCACATAGAAGGATAGTAGAAAGAATTGATGATCCAGTTGAAGCTTGGAAAGTCCTCAAAACGTATTATCAACCAGATTCTAAAGCCCACCACATGGAGGTATATTCTTCACTGATGAATTGCCATATATTACCTGAAGAGTCCACTAGCCTATTTTCAACAAGATTACTGAGAATATACGAACAATTACGAGATTTAGATAAAGATTTTAGTGAAAGATATGTCACTTTCCAATTACTAAGATATCTGCCGCCTCAATTCGACTCCATAGTCCAAACCATCCTTCGATTAGACGATGTGAAGTTTGTCTATAAAGATGTTGTTGCCGAATTAGTAGCTGAAGAAGCAAAACTGAAATTGAGAAATATGGACATGAATAAAGAAATTGCTGCCCAGTCTACCAGAATGGAGTCAAAGAAAAGGAGCATAAAGACTTGTTATCAGTGCAAGAGTCCAGATCACCTAAAAAACAACTGTCCGGAGCTGACGTCGAGACGGACTACAATGAACAATTCCTACAGATCACCGAGACGCCATTTCACTCCTAGGAATGTTAAAGGATCCTATCAACATGGAAAAAGATGCCAGTCACCTACCAGACAAGAGACAATCCCGGAACAACCAGAGACGTAGCAACCAGACACCTAATCAACGTAATAACTTCCACCACAGAGACGTAAGTCCTGAGGCAGGTAAATACTCTAATTTTATAACTACTAGTCTAAACATTGTGGATGAGAGTGCTGACTGGGTTTTTGATTCAGCAGCCTCTCACCATTTTTGTAGAAATAGAGATTATTTTGATGTATTCTACCCTACAACAAATGAAGAAATGTCTGTTGCCATTGAAGGTGTAAATACTCCCATTGAGGGGAGAGGAACTGTTAACTTAAAATTTGGTTCAATGACTATAATTTTAACTAATGTAATATATTCTCCTAAATTGAGAAGAAATCTTATACCTGGTCCTCAATTGGATAAAAAGGGTATATCTTTCTGTAATTGTAGAGGTAGAGGTGAGGTGGAGATCGCGGAAGATGGTAAAGTTTTATTTTCTGCATATTTAAAAAACGGTGTTTACCATCTTTACCCTAAAGTTCTTGGGCCTCGAAAGAGAATAACTTTTGAAGCATCTGTACTTATGGATAAAAAGTTGGAATTCTGGCATAAACGACTGGCACATGTCAGTCCATCAGTAATATCACGAACAGTTAAAGAGAACGGTGCTAGAGGGCTACCTAATTTTAAAAACTTTGAGTTAAAATGTGAGCCATGCCAGCTGAACAAACAACGTAGAGTATCATTCAAGAGACAGGAAGGGATTAGATCACGTAGACCACTTGAGTTACTTTACGGGGATGTCTGGAGACCATGTAACAAGATTGGTAGGATGGGCGAGAAATATTTTTTATCTATCATTGATGATTTTTCAAGAAAAGCAGCTGTATACCCATTAAGGGAATTAAAAAACTAAAGAACACGCTTTTATACTGAATCGAACTAAAAAGTAAAAAAATAATTCTTAATATAAGAATAAAATGGTGAATGAGAAAATTAATGTCATTGGGGTAAAAGCGTGGGGTGTTCTATAAATATATCAATTGTTATAGTTTCTAACTTCTTTCAATTCTGAAATTGCACCCCACGCTTTTACCCCAATGACATTAATTTTCTCGTTCACTATTTTATTCTTATATAAAGAATTATTTTTTTACTTTTTAGTTCGATTCAGTATAAAAGCGTGTTCTTTAGTTTTTTAAAATTATAATTTATTTTTCATTTTTTAGTTCGATCTACAATAAAAGCATGTTTTTTAGTTTTTTAAACTGTCATTTATTCATTGTTGAATTTATCCGTGAGATTGATATTTGGAGCCAGAATTACGTGGCTGCTGGAATAAGTCTTGCTCTTCAATGGATTTTAATTAAAGGGCCTGAAGTGTATTTATTCTCTCTGTTTACGGGGACTCGGATGAGTCCCGTATCGTTATATTAGATTCCGTCTCAAAAGAACAGGTCAAACAAATAAAATGTTTGTTAAGAAGAAAAAAAGTTCGAATTAAAAAAAATTTTTATGTACCATGTTTTTATAACGGACTAAAAAGTATAAAATTCCTCCTTTTCGTTTTTTTTTCCTTCTTTTTCACATTTTCATGCATTGTCATCCACTTCTGAGATATGGTCCAAATTTCAAGTCTTTAGCTCATCGGAAAGTCACACAGTTTAAAATCAATTACAAAATTCCACCTGGACAGACATTAAAGAAAGCCAGTTAATAAAAACATGGTAATATTAAGTGTCAATCGTTTTCTCCCATTTTAAACGTATTGCTATAATGTTAATTCGTATCATCACTTCTAAACCTATTGCTTTATAAAAATAAAAAATATGAAACTGATGAAGACTCACCAGATACTCATAAACCAAGCACCAAAACTGTCAACTGGTTCAGGAAACTTGTTCCTAGACCAGATGGTAGCCGTACGGATGTCTACTATTATCAGGAAGGATGTACTAAAAGAAAAAGGACTCTCAAAGACATCGAAAAATATTGCAAAGATCACAATTTAACATTTGATTCTGATATTTTTAACTTTTCACAATCCGATACATTCCACGGGGTTATAGATGGTTCGAAGGGGGTCGCAAGTTCAAGTCTTAGTCAAACATGACTATATGACCTGAAAATCCCCAAAACATATAAACAGGCTATGAAATCCGAGCAAAGAGAAGAATGGGAGAAAGCCATTTCGAGCGAAATTGAAACCATGCATAACAGGGGAGTATGGCATTTAGAAAAACTACCAGAAGGTAAAAAGCCCATTGGGTGCAGATGGGTTTACACTGTAAGAAGAAACGAAAATGGAGAAATAGTACGTTTCAAAGCTAGATTAGTGGCACAAGGGTTCAAGCAGGTGAAAGGAGAATTCTACGAGGAAACGTTTAGTCCCTTAGTGAATTTTGGTATAATGAAGACTTATTTTCACTCTTGGTATCATACCTAGGCTGGATCCATTTACAAATGGATATTGTTGGTGCCTATCTTTATGCACCGTTGAAAGAAGTAATTTATATGGAACAACCCCAGGGATTCAAAGAACAAGGCAAAGACAATTTATATTGCCGGTTAGATCGTGCTCTGTATGAACTCCACCAGAGTGGGCGTCTGTGGTTTTACGAGTTGCACGAAGTATTGACCCGTTTACATTTTAAAAAGCTTGACTGGTGTAACTCCACATATGTTTTTAACTCTGACCTTGTATTGACTTTGTATGTTGATGATATTGCTTGTTTCGGACGAAATAGAATTGTAATAGATAAAGTGGTAAAATTTTTAAAAGGACATTTTGATTTAAAAGTACTAGGTAAAACCCAGAAGTCACTAGGGGTTGAAGTTGAGGAAGAAAATGGTTGCATAGTAATTCATCAAAAATCCTATATTGAAGAAGTGTGTGATAGGTTTAAAAATTTTAAATTTCCTATTTCTTCACTCCCCATTAGTAAAGGGTGTATTTACTCTAAACTTAGTTGTCCACAGTCTGAACAAGAAATTGCGGAAATGGCTAAACTGCCTTATCGTAGTGTCTTGGGATGTTTATCTTTCATAGCAAACCATACTCGACCAGATATTAGCTATGCTGTTAATATTTTTAGTCAATTCCAGACTAATCCTGGAATGCTACATTGGACGGGCCTATTAAAATTATTAGGTTATGTTAGTCAGTCGAGAGGCTTTAAATTGAGACTTTCTTGTTCAAAAGCTCGTCTCATTACATATTCTGATGCTGATTTTGCAGCAAACAGAGATGGAGCGTACTTCTTTAGGTGGTCAATTAGTATTATTAGATAATTCTCCCATACCTTTAAGGAAAAAGTGTAAGTCTTTCGACCATGGAGGCGGAATTTATCGCCATGACTGAAGCTACCAAGGAATTGTTGTGGTTCGATAGAGTGTTAGGTGAATGTTTTGAGAGGAACATTATCACTGGTCAAAGAGTTAAATCTATTTTACATGTTGACAATCGAGCCACTATTGATTTTGTAAGGTCACCCAATGAAAACTATTGTAGCAAACATATAGATGTCAAATTGATTTTCGTGCGAGATTTAATCTATAAAGACATTTTTGAACTAGAATTTGTCCGTAGTAAGGATAACTTAGCTGATATCTTCACCAAACCTCTTACAAAAACTGAAATGAGGAAGTTCATAACACTTTCTTTTACTGAAAATGAAATGTAAAATATGTATTTAATCCTTTAATGTCTGTGGCCACAGCAATTAAAAGGATAATTATATTTTTAATACATGCTTATTTAAATTGCATTATTTTTTTATGTGTTAAGAGGTACCTCATAGTGTGTGTATATATATGCTACTCTTTAATCTTATGATTGAGATTGTGAACTATGGATTCATTGAATCATTTTTTTTAGACTTTGTACATTTAAATCTATTTTCAGATTGTATAAGTGAAGATATGTGAAGAATTTTTTTTGTAAACCTGAAGATAAGGTTTTCTGTATTTACTCGTAAAAATGTTGAATTTTCTATGTATATTTGAATTTGGTAAATTCATAAATTCTGTTTTATTATCAAGGGCTATATAACTTATGAAATATTTTGTAAATGGAGCTCTTTATTTCATGTTCTATTTTTATGGTCAGATAGATAAGAGGGGAGGGGGGGGGCATTTGTTAGCACTACTTACCCTAAATATTCTTATCTTCGGCCATAATATATTTTTCTTTCTCCGATATACATATTTGTCTTAATTTACATAAAATTTTTTAATTATTTTTAACATTAAAAGGATATTTCATTTTGCCGCCAATAAGCGGTGTTAAAAAAAAACGTTTTCAGTTATGCAAAGTATTTTTATTCAAATATCAGGAGGAATGACGTCATTCTTACGTTGGTTGAACAGTTGTTTAGAAAAATTTGAATAACTCACTCTCTCTTTTTTTTTGACGGGAATAGCGTCAGAGCTGCTTCGTAAAACTTGAATTGTATCAGAAAAAGAATGGGTAAATAATTATTTTATTTTGACTTTCTTTTAACAATTAAAGAACTACCATAATTTCTTTTTTTTGTAAATAACTTTTTCTTTTATTAATATTACTATTTGATTTAATTATTTTTATCGTTTAGCTGAAATAAAAAGAGTTTTATTTCTTAATGACGTTTGTTCCTTTTTTGACCACTTATTGTGCACTGTGAATGATATGTGTTTTTCTTTTTAGCCATCTCTTACTTCAGCAAATGCTGCCCTGCCATAAATACTCTGCTAAATGCTTTTACCTACTATTAAGTTTTAATAACTCGGTGTTTTATGGGCATTTAATTTAGTATACGCCAACAAAGTGACACGGACAACACCCGAGCTGGCACCCCCCTCTCCTAACTACCACACCAACGGGAGGACGTTTGAGCTCTCGACAGATTTAACGTGCATCGCTCCCCTACACGGCGGGTCTTTAGTGGTACTAGGATCGAACTCATGACACGCTAGCCATGATCCGATGCCTAGACCACTCGGCTACTGCAGCCACCACAGTATGGGAGAATGTCGCAAAAATCTAAGTGGCTCACTGCAATGCTTACACAATAATATAAGTAACCTCACAAGAAAAGATTTTGTCTCGGTTCCTTCTTGAATTAAATGCCTTAAATTATAGTGGACCCGCTTGAAAGACTTGAAGCTTTAAACCCCACTACATTACTAGGGTTTGCAGAGCCGAAATTCCAGTGGTTTTTCAAATCCCAGGATTTAATTTTTGTCTGAATTATATTTAAAATTTTTTTTCCAAAGTATTGTGAATCTGGTATAACATTAAAGGTATCTTATTAACATTTTTGTACTGTATATGTTTAATGTCAGTTTTTTTACATGTTGAACTTTGAAGGGTTCGAGGTGGGTGTGTATTCTTGTTCAATATCGTGGGATTCACATTCTGGTTCAATAACTGGATCAATTTATGTACAAAAACCATTAAGTGTAGCAGAAGACCTAAATAAAGTTATCAAATAGGTATATGCACCAATACAGTCTATTAGATTTGCGACACTGTCATCAAAAATTTAAAAAGAAATGTCTTTTTAAAATAGAGGTAGACGTAGTGACTACCTGAAAAGAGCATACTCCTATTTAATGACAATAATACCTACTAGTAAAGAATTCGAACGTGCATTTTCTTCAGCAGGACAATGTGTAACAAAAATAAAAAGCTGTTTCAATGATGAAACGCTGGAAGAGCTGTGTTTTTAAAAGCTTATTTACAAAAACATAAATGCTTTTTTTAAAAATTTCATTATGTAATATTTTTATTTCTTCAATAAATCAATTTTTAATTCTATTTTCAATTTTATTATGCAATTTCAACTATGCTAATAAGTAAGTATTTTTAATAAATAGCTCAGCCCTAATCCCGGGATTGAAAATATGACAAGGGATTGCAAACCCTACTATTGAGCAAGATATTAGAAAATGCAATGAACTTTAAAATAGTTTGTTTCTTCTCAAAATGAGTAACAATACAAATAAACCCAACACTTACAAAAAATGCACATTTTTTAAAATTGTATTAAGTTTACTAAATTTAGATACATTTTTATAAAAATATAATATTTTTGCAGTCATTGCATATTAAAGCGTCGAACAATTTCAATTAGGCAAAAGACATAGCCAAATCAAACAATTTTGCCAAATGCTGATTATGCCTTCCGTACACTCATGAAAACAAATTCCTGTGCAAGTTTCTCCCACATTAGTCCAACAAATTGGCAAAGATATAGAAGAATTAAATACTGTACATAAAAAATGTAAACTTGAAATTAGCAAAAAATCTAATCAAATAATCTAAATTACAATGCCCAAACAGTTGCAATTGCATTCAAAATGGTAACAAATGAGTCTTTCTTATTTTCACCCTTTTACTAAATCCAATAGACCATGTGTTTAGATATGCTCATTGCATTCGCTTTTGTAGAAAAGATTAAAAAAATTTTGATCATTTTTTAAAAACAAAATAAATAATGTAGAAGAATTCACAAATTAAAGACAATTTAATGCTTGTGCAATCAGGGTTATTGTACTTGTACATGTGTGAAAACAGTACAATCTAAAAGATTATTTTCAAAATCTGTGAAAATGTTTTTCTACCTTTGGCTGCAGATCATGGCATTTAGTGACATTTTTTGAATCTACAAAATTAATCAATGGTAAAATATACGAGAACCTTTTTACCTTAAGTTTATTAAATACAGTAATACCTAGACCTACATGATTTTTAAATCTCTTTGTTTCATCTTTTGGGGAAAAAATATTGGAGATATTGATAATTTGAAGAATATGTCAATATAACCAGGCAAATAAATTTAGAAATAAATAGTGATGCCCTTCAAGAATTGCTAAATTTCTACAATCAGGGATGAGCTTATAGAAATACATCAGCAAGAGCAAGGCATTGAAGAATTCGAGTCCTTAGACCCAGTTCAATCAGAAGATAAAATGAAAGTTGGGAATTTGGCAGAAAGCCTTACTTTAATGGAAAAGGGTTACAAATTTTAGGAAATATAGACTCCGATATTGAGCGCCTTTATTCAACAAAACTAGGAATAAAAAAAAATTACTAAAAATTTCTACAAGAACAAAAAAAAAAAACTTTTTTATTAAGATTTTACGAAATTGACAATCAAAATAGCTTTAATTTGCAATTTTGTATTAGTTTTATCTAAAATTTTATGAAACAATTTTTAAAAAAAATTTTCTTTTGTCTTTGGCCCCAAACAAAAATAATTTGGATTTATAAGCGAAATTATACCCCTACGAACATGAATTCGAATGCCATTCAGCCCCACCTATCCCATAAGTTTGAGGTATTACTGTATTAACATTTATCTTCAACTTCAAGAATAATGATAAATTTATATATTACAATGAAAATTTCCATCCACTCTTAATCATTAGTTTAAAAAAATCAATATCTTTCTCTTCCAACAGAGTACAAGGAATTGGAATAATACTTATATAGAACATACAAATAGTAGATTTCACTTAGAGAATTAGTTTTTTTTTATAATTAATAATTATACAATTTAATAAGAAATATCAAAAGTTAGAAGTCTCATTTTATTCATATAAATCCTAGAATTTAACTATTAAAGGAAGATATATACATATATATAAAACATACCTAATATACTTTCCAAGGCATAAATACTCCTCATATTTCTTGACTTCACCAGATGGAGCTTGATAATCAACATTTGACATCTCGACATTCATAAATCTAAAAGATAATTTTAATTGAAAAAAAAAATGTTTATCGCAAATTAAAATAAGAAATAATTGTACAATACAATACATTTTTTAAAAAATAAGGAACTAATTTGATATCAGAGTTCTATGTGCCAAGTAGCGCTTGTTGAGTAATATGGAATCCAAGATGACAGCCTAGCTGTAACAAATCGCAAGGAAACTAATTTTAAAGAATTGTTCAGAAATATATTTCAAATAAAGAACATAGGAGTAAAATGAAAATAACTAACATCAATCAATAGGATACAAAAATTATATTATGTAATATATAATAACAGTTGTATTATATAATTATATTATTCATAAAATGAGTAACATATTAAAATTAACCAATAATATGAATTAATTATTGCTTATAACATGCAATATTACAAAAACAGAGTTCCTCTTTAATGAAATTAGAATCATCTGAAATTAATAGGGTTACCATGGGGAAAAACAATAAAAATTAACTATAAGAGATGTCATCCTCATAGCACAACCATATTAACACACAAATAAAAATACCAAGAAATCCATCTTAGCGAACATAAACTTGGAGTACTCCCAATATAAAGTTAGTACCAAAATTAAATTTACTAAGTCTTCATTAATATTTATGATTTAGAAACAGTCAGGATTATTATGCAAACTATATAAAACTACTTTATTAATACAAAAATATACATAAGTACCTAAAGAGGATTAAATTTTAGAAATCCAGCTTTTGGATCCTGAACTAAATCAACATTTTCACACAAGCTGTTGGTATGCAAATTGGACAATTTTGATGTAACATTCAACCAAAAACAAATCTTTTTATAATAAATTTTATTTTGATTGTCTTTTAATGATGCATGTCATAGTTACACAAATGCCATTGGCTACTGACTACATAATTTTTAACCACAAGAAGAATGATACCTAAATTGACAGTCCTTATTCCAAACTTCCACACCAAGTCAAAGTGAAAATTTTGAGCCTTGAAAAATTTAACATATATCAGTTTGATAGATGCACATATAACTACAGGTTTTTAGTGGTACCAAATTCGAACTCACAATTGTACAGAAGTAACACCAACCACCAGTTTGAGCACATGACCCCTCATTTAATGGGCCAATTTTAAAGAAGAAATATGAATATTGATAAGTGAATTCAATCATAATCAACTACAGAGAAATACATTTAACACAAAAATGCTTAAGATGAAATATCAGTCAACACACAACAGAACTTCTTTGTATTTAGAAGCATTTTTTTTCTCTTAACCCAAAAAGATTTCCCTTCTGAGAGTAAACAAAATACAGAAAATACCAGCTGGATTTGGACTACCCAACCATTTCAAAGGAAGAATTTGTTGCAGTAGAAAATGACAATGTGTTCTCAGCCAGAATTATGGTAGACAAAGAAATTTTAGAGTTTGTTCAAAGCTCAAAAAATATCTTTGATGTAGATTTTGACAATGAAAATGAAATGAATAATGTAGCTCCTGTTTCTACATCACCCGAGATGAGGAACATTTTGAAAGTATGCACAGTTATTTAGACACACATTCATTCTAATGGTGAAATGAGCAACGAAACGGACATCAAACTATTTATTGACAATTTAATATTAAAAAGACTGCAAAAAAAAAAAAAATCAGATTTTACTATTACTCAATAAATGTTTTGTTTTTCAGATAACCTGAAAAATTTGGATAAAATTTCATTCAACTCTTGTGAATGTTTTAGTTTCATTGATTTTTAAGTATATGTGTGTATTAAACAGATGCCATTTGCAAATTTCCACAAATGCTTAGCAATTGTCTAGAGGATGATATCAAGTAGGTTGCTATTAAAATTTTTGTTGATTAATCAATCTGACATATAACTAATTTTGGCAATAAAACAATGCCATAAGGTTGAGTACATGAATACCAAGAAAAAAAAATATCAACTTTGTTTAAAGGATACGTTTTTGTTGTTAATGGAGGTTTCATAATTTCTTAAGACCAAACCTTCTATTGGGTACTTTCTTTTATCTAAATGCACATTTTTCAGACATTAGATAAAATCAAATCTGCATTTATACATAATCCAAAAGCACTACTTTCTTACCTTTCTGCATTCAGCAAAGCAATAACAACAGAATCGCTATAAAATTCACCATTCTTGAATACCAGTGGAAATTATGAAAAATAGATTTATCATAGTAAAAACCCATCTCTCCTCTTGGAGTAAGGTTGTCAAGTAGATGCATTTATTTCCACAAATTGATAACATTTTAATTTTACCATTAAGCAATGGGTACCATAAAATACTATTTTCGTCCACTGCCTTGATGATTTTAAATGTGCATCCAAACCCTTCAACTTTTCAAGTCATTGCAACATGGGAAAAGAGTTGGTGTGCTCTCTGATACAATGATTGTGTTGCCTATGTAAAGAACATGAAACAAAAGCAAAAGTCTAATTTTGTGGGGAGAAATGTTAAGAGGGCCAGAAAAAGAAAAAACACTGACCTTAACCTTTTAAACCTTAAATTAAGAAGTAAACTATTTGGTTGATTTAAATTTAAGTAAAACTCTATTTTAAGTACTGTGAGGGGATGGTCATAAATTTTTCTTCATGATTTAAAACATGAACCACATAAGTATTTAAAAAGTTTTTTTTACATGGTTTTATGCTTGAAACTTGATTTATGAATACAGTTCTAGAGAAATTGTAAATGAAACTTTAAATATGATCAGAAAAACAGATTTAGCAGAAAAAATTAAGTTTTCCTACCAATTAAAAAAATATTACATAATGCACAAGAAGGAATTTACACACCAAAGAATTTTACAAATACTTATTCATCATGTATTCAAACAAGAAAAGCAATTGTACAGTGAATTAATCTTAGAATGACGATTCACAGAGCACCACCTTGAAGGCCCAAGATAATTTAAAAGCCTCATATTCGAAATCTAGGAACAAAATGCAGTATATTGGTGCCATATGCACCGAATTGTTGTTGACATTTGATAAGTTGGATAATAACATTACATTATGGTAACTTTGGATTGCTATCACAATGTTATTTCTTTATTATTTGTTGTATAGTACTAATTGTTATGTATTCTACCTTATTATAGTAAATTTAAATTATTTGTTTATTGATATATATTTATGGCTGTATTCCTAGTAATTTCAGACTATTTTGATTTAATATTTTTCTTAAACATTTCCATACTTTGATTGTCAGTTCATTCCTCGGAAAGCCAACACCCTTGGCTTGAATGATTTTGGTTAGCGATAATTGCGCCACCTTGGTAACCCTACTTTGATACACTAGATATGGTAAACCTAATTATTTCTGGAATTTTCGTATTTAGTAGGCGGTCATTTCAAATTTTATTGTTGGGTGCTGAGTTGGAAGCATGGCTGCGTGTGTGTGAGTGAATACACCTTTTTTTGAATTTTTTACTTTGTTGAATGCGAAATGTAAGAAAGAATTCATTGAATGGTGTATGAAGGAAGGATTGATTGCTTCAAGTTATGAATATCCTAAATGTATTGAGCAAATGGGATTATGCAAGTGAAAAAGTGTTGTTTTGGATGGATTTGAATGAAGATGTCCGAAAAAAGGTACGAATGGGCATGATGTTTGCAGAAGTATAAGAAAGAATTCATGGTTTTCTAATAGTAAGTTAAGCAAGAATGATATTTTGTGTGTAACTGAAATGTGGTTTGGAAGATGTATGAATGATTATGTTCAAAGGTATGTTCGCAGAATATATATGGCCACTTTCCCACGATCATACTCTTAGTGATGAGACCTTCAAGGCATTTTTAAAATCTGCTGTCACATTGTACGCTTCACTTGGAAAAGATCAGCAGTAAGAAAGTAAGAGAGTGCCGTATTTATATTTTTTTATCTTAAATATATTTCATTAATTTCTGTATCCTTTACATATATTTTCACTACTTATTGAGAGTGTCTTGTAATATTCACTTGCAACCATTGTCAGGGTCACTTGGCGCCATCTCGTTCTGGCTTGGCACTTTTTTCGGTTTGTCGCCAAGGGTGTGGGCTTTCCTAGGATTTTACCGCCCTGTCTAGATTGAAGCTTTCATCTGCAGCTGATATTTTAAACATTTTTGGCGAGTTCTCGGATCTTTCTAAGAAAGAATATGAGTACTCTGCTTTCAATTTTTATGGACAAAAAGGATTACCGAATTTAGACTCTATCTAACATTCATTTTTCAATTGCATTCATTTCATATATCCACTTTATTTTACTTTTAAATAATGCATCCTTAAACGTTAAAACAATGAAATCATAAAAACAGATGCACAACCTTTTTAGGATGAGGGGCCAAAAAATTTAATAGGATCATATCGAGGGCCAATTATACGATGGCAAATATGATATTAACATGAAAACAATGTTTTATGACAATACACATTTATCACAATTATTACATACTCAGATACACATTATACAGTTGATAAATGGATGAAACACAAACACTTTTGGAAAGATTAATATACTTTAGCTCAAGAGGAAAAAAAACTCCTGCTAAAAAGGTGGCGAGCTTGAAATTATATGACAAAGGAAAAGTTTTGCTAATTATACAGAGAACACAATTTAAATTTTGAAAAAAATTAGTACTTAAAATTTGTAAAATTTAATGAGATGCTGGAACTGAATATTTGAAGCTTTTGATTTTACGTCGGGCTTAAGAATTGTTGTGGCAATATGTAGAACAGAAAAAAGGTTCTCATCTGCTATTCTGTTTCTTATTTTTGATTTGTTTCTATTCATTAGTGAGAAAGTTTGCTTGCAAATGTAAGTGCTTCCAAAGAAAAAGGCACATGCAGCTGCATTTTGCTTTAAGTATGAAAAATCCTCGGGTAAGTTTTTATAAAATTCTAATATCGATTTTTCTTTGAATTGATTTTTGAGAACATCAGAATTCTGTAAATCAATTAAGGCTAACTGTATACTCTCATCCAAAAGATTTATATAAACAGAAAATGGAGAAGAAGAGACATCAATTTTAGCTTGGCACTTTTTTAAATATAAAAACCGATCATCAAATGCATTGTACAAGATTTGAATTTGTTACTCATACTGCATCTTCATGTGTGGAAATTTTTTTTGTCAGTAGGGAAAGTGTGCAAATTTTTTAGTTTTCAGCTGGTTTTGAACACACTGGAAACTTGCTTCTTTTAACCTTCTAATATTTTTACCACAGTCACTTAGAAATGTAACAATTTCCTCAAATAGTTACATAAAACGCTTTATGGCAACTCCTCAGCTGAGCCATCTAACTTCTGTTTAATAAAGGAAATCAGAAGGCAGATCATCAAAATCTTTCAAAAATTCTTTAAATTTACTATGTTTAAGGGCATTACTACAAATAAAGTTAATTGCTTCAGATACACACTGCTTTAAGGTTGCTAATCCTGATTCTTTACCACATAAATTCTCTAGATGAATAATGCACTGAAGCTACAACAGTTCTACACCACAATGGGCAAGGCATTCTTTTAGCAGCGTAACCATTCCAATTCTCGTGCCAATCATTGATTTTGCTCCATCTGTGGTAATGCTAACACAATTGTTCATGTTTAAGGAAGCTGGATCCCACAATTGTAATAAACTGGAAAAAAGTTCACTTCCAGTTGTTTGCCCCTTCATGGGAAAAATTCCAAGAAGTTCTTCCACAACACAAAATTTTTTATCAATTCCACGAACAAACACAAGCAATTGGCTAACTGATGTTCGATCTGTAGATTACTCAATAGCTAAAGAAAAATATACAAAGTTTGAAGCTGGTGATTTTACTTGATTTTCAATGTCCTCATCAACTGTTGAATTCTTCTTTAAATAGTCATTCTATTTAAGCTTATATTTTAAAATTTCCTTTTTGCTTCAGGACAAAGTTTTTCAGATGCAATTAAACACTTTTTATCCAAATCACAATCTGTGAATGGCTGACCTTCTTTAGCGATAATTTCAGTGACACCTAAGCTCACTTCCCCATATGAATTCAAAAGTTAACTGTATATTTTTGAAAAAATTTGATCGAATACTAAAAGTTTTTTTGAGTTGCTCGATTTTTTGCGATCGTTCATATCCTTTCATGGATGCAAAATGTTCAAGCTTTGTTTCATAATAACGCTTTATGTTACACTCTTTTGCCACAACAATCTTGCAACTACATATTAAGCATGTGACAGTATCATTGTAATAGATAAAACAGTATTTATCTGACCATGCATCTTGAAATTTCCGATTTTGAAAATCACCTTTTTTCTCTCTCATTATCTAAATTATTTTATGTCTACATATATAAATGGATGTACGTCTATAAATATATGATACCAGACTAAAAATGCGAAATCAAAAAAAAATATCAGGTCCATTCTGTGACAGCGATTTCAACATTTCCGATTCACTAGCAAAACCACGGGGTTGCTTAAAAGAAGGATTGTTGCAGCGAAGTTAAAGTTATTACTGGTAACGCTCACCATGAAGAAAAATGTAGGTTTGATAGGTACTTTTGATTGGCTCAGCATAATTTCGAATTTCCGGCATGCACACATGAATAGTCTAAATTTCCTTTTCGCCTCTGCCATTTTTTTGTCGCCAAGAAGTGTGCCATGCTAGGATCCAACCGAAGAATGAATATATTTTTCCCTTTCTAATAAAATTTCTAGTTTAATCTAAAAATGACAGACAGATGCCCCATTTCAAGTTAAAAAGAAAAGGTCAAACCTTGGAATGCTATATAGCCGCTACCAGAAATCACGATTGCCAATTTGATAAACATTACCATTTTTGCAATCGAATAATTTTTGTTGCCCCAGGAGTGCACCAATATAAGATCCAACCAAAAATTGTGAATTGAATTAATATATTAATAGATTGTTCATTATTTTTTGCCAACTTTATTCTAAAAATGATGAAGGAATCACTAAATTCATCAGTCACAAGATAATATAAAAGTAATACAATTCGAATAAAGGGTTTTTAATGCACGCATAATAAAAGTATTTTAATCTCTTAATTTTTTTAAAAGCTATGAATATGGAAAAAATTTATTTGTATTTTCATAAAGTGATTAAGATGGCACACACTAAAGAAAACAAAAAATATAGTGCTACAGACTTTAAATTCCACGTTTTTTATTAATTTTAAAATTACAACTTTAATCTGGCATAAATTACAAATATACTTTGCCTTAGAAATATTAAGCCAATTCAGTTCACAAGATAGAAGAGTAGCATTAAATGTTACCATGGATTGACAAACTATGAGGCAAGAAATAAAAATAGATACACATTTTATGAAGAACGGTTTTGCTAGATTTCCCAACATATATCTACTTTGCACTACACTTTACTTTACCAATTCCATTTAATAAGAATCTTCACAAATAATTTTCAATTGATCTTACTACAAGTCTTTTCTGAGTTCACAGTGGTTTGGTGACAAAGTATACAGCAACTACACATAAAAACTAAAGGCTGCTTTTTATTACACAGCTCAAAAAATAAAATATTTTTCATTTCTAATTTTTAAGGAAGTGCTAACTTTTCCTCGAATTTATTCCATAATAATTGGTACTTTTCCGCTGTGTATCGGACAAAAACCGATAAGCTTAAAAGTTACCTATTCTTTGATATAAACACTTTTCCCATTAAGCTACTCTTGGAGGCAATTTTGAGCCAAGTTTTAGCTGCTCTGCTTTCCTATCTGGTTTGTTACATTTAATTAATTATTTAATTTTTTCATTACATTTAATATAGCCTTTAAAGTACACCAGGATGAAATATTCCAGTACCCAGGTACCTTAAGATTTAGGGAAAATTTGATAACATATATTGATCAATAAAAATTTTCCGCCCAAGTGTAGTATAAGGGGGGCCCTATGGATTAGGCGATTTTTATCGAAATTTCATGGTGAGATGACGAATTCATTCTGGCGCGTTGTTTCATTTGGAAACCCTTGATTTTTGATTTGTCATCTTATGCAAATAAGGTCACGTGTTGCTTTAAAAAAAATGCTATTGGTTAATTAATAAAATTGCGGATAATTTCAACACAAGCAGACAATTTTCAAATTAAAAATTCCATCTTTTGTTTATTTTTCATTTTAAAATTTGTTTTTGTCCATATTGGATACTTTACGCTTCAAGCCATTTTTTATATTCCATTTTCTTGATTTCTTTTATTTTCCTTCGATTTATCCTGAAGAGTATGTCTGAAAGGTATGACTTTTTTTTTTTATTTGAAACAAAAGGGTAAATTGACTGTGATACAGTGGTGCATGGAAAAAGGATTGATTGCTGCCAGTGCTAAATGTTCGGTTTGCAAGAAAGCTATGCATCTGGTGAAAAAGAATTCAAGATAAGGATGCAGGTGTAAGGATCAATTTGATTCTTACCTTGCGGAGTACATGTGGAGAAAGATGAAGCGACCCAGCAATCCGAATGACCTATTAACTGCCTTTTTAGAGGCAGTGAAAGAAATATACCCTCCTTTGGAAGAGCTCTCTTGAGTGCAGGTAAGACTACTTCTGAAATATTCTAAATTACGATTTCTACTGCTTAAAATAATTCAATTTTTAATTTTATGCATAAATGATAGCTTTATAAATATTTCTTTGGAACAGATTTACTGTATGGTCAAACTTGGCATGATTTTTTTACTTTGGTGATAAACCTTTTAATATGGCAGCCCCCATCCGACCTGACAAGTAATTGCAGTAACCCTATTGTTTAACCAAATTTAGCCGCCATTACTTAATTTTTGTTCGACCACGTTGCACATGTGCTTTTTTTTAATCTTCAGCTCCCACGTTCTTTATGTGAAATTCGTTGAGATAGATGGAGTAATGTTGAGTAAATTTGGAAAACGTAAATTTCATTGGAGAAAACGTGTGGAAGGTAAATGGGTGTTTGGGGGAGTTGAGCGCAAGACGGGTGCATGCTTCATGAAAGTTGTGGATGATAGGATGACTGATTCTTTGCTGAGTATAATAAATTAGTATATTCTTCCGGGTTCGATAATAATTTCAAACTGCTGAAAGAGCTACGATTGCCTTTCTAATGAAGGCTTCGTGCATCTGAAGGTAAACCATAGTGTGAGTTTCAAGGACCCAGATACAGGTGCCCACATTAATACCACAGAAGGAACACTGGGGATCAGTTAAGCGTGGTATTCCGGTGAGCAAAGAAAAAAAGTCAGTTGGACTACTACTCAGCTGAATATGTGTGGCGGGAAAAAAATAAGCACATGTGCAACAAATTCATGGCGTTCATAGATTCCATCATACGCATTTATTCTCTTCAAACAGCAGACAAGGAGCCGGAAGAAGCCGCGACGTAGAAGCAGAGTGAGGTGGAAGTTAGTGGGGAGGTCGAGCGATAGCCGCAGATGGGAGAGAGGTATGTTTATTGTTCATTATTAACGATTTCTGCGATTTGGCCGCCATTTTTTTTTTTGCGCAAGCAACATTTTGGCTACGCTGTTTTCTTTAAAACTCGTTCGTACAAAAAGTCGCCCGATTGACGAAATTTTGGAAAAGTCGCCAAGGATGACCATACAGTACATTTTTACCATTTCTTTTAATTTCACATTAATATTTCTTCATTTTTATTTCAAAATTACAATTTGTAAATTCTTGGAACACTTACTGATTAATTAAGTAGCTTGGCTATCGAATCCGGTCGCCAAAAACAGCTATCGCGGAAAAAATAACTTGGCGACCGCTTTAAGTCGCAAAAAAATTAACATCGCCCCCCCCCCATACTACACTTTCACCAAATTTTCATACAGTTCTTTCTTCATACTATTATACATGCAAAAATTTAATCAAAAATAGCGGGGGTCAGAAAAGGGGAATAACACCTGTCGCATATTGATAAAACACATTGTTATAAAAAAAAAGATGAACAAACCATCCCAATAGCATCACAAAAATTCACAACTATTTTCTGAGCAATTTTATATTAATTACATCAAATAAAAATATATCTTACCCATCTACATAAACTACTTTTCCTGTGATGGTGGTCTCATCACGTAAATCAATATGTACGACTTTTCCCGCAAGTCCTTGGAGTAAACATACTAAAGTTCTTGAGCTAATAGCTCTTTCTCGAGAGGACATCATTTTTAATTTCACTGTTACAAGACAACAAATCTTCTTTCAAACTTCCACTTATAATTTCATCCACAAACAAACGCAAACCAATGCAAAGTAAATGCCGGTATTCCAGGTGAAAAAAGAGTTGTGTCGTAAGTTCCTACTTCAATACATATTTGTTCATTTAAAAAAGACTAAAAAACATGCTTTATACTGAGTCAAACTAAAAAGTAAAAATAATAATTCTTAATATAAGAATAAATAATTAATGAGAAATTAGGGTAAAGAGTGAGGTTCTCTATACCAATTGTTATAACTTCTTACTAGTTCTATTCCGAAATGTTAAGTTAGTGTAAAAATGTAGTACAAAGCACCCACGCTTTTACCCACCCCATGACATTAATTTTCTCGTTAATTATATTATTCTTAAATTAAGAATTATTTTTTAATTTTTAGTTCGATTAACCATAAAAGAGTGTTTTTAGTTTTTTTAAAACTATGATTTATTTTTTAGTTTGACTACAATAGAAGCATGCATTTTTAGTTTTTTAACCCATCACTTATTCATTGATGAATTAATCTTAAATGCATCATTTCTTAGAATCTGGGGTATCCATTGGCATCCTATTTCTGCGTCGATACGGCCTAGTTTGCAAAATGTAAGGTCAGCCAACTAAAGGAAATCTGAAAGAGCTAAGTTTGAAATATTTCATGCGAAAGAAAGTGTTAAGTCAATGATATTTTTCGCTAAAACGAGCTCAATATTCTCTCCTAAAGTACACTTTTTGTATCGAAGAGTTTGTGGGAGAATATTTAATCCGGGGACCTCTGAATCAATTCTCAGCTGTTTTGGTAAAATAAAGCAATGAATGATGCTTCATTCCACAGATCTTACAAGAGAATTTAGAAAAACAGACTTTATATTTGAGTTTAATGCCTAGAACAGTGCTTCTCAAGCTTTCAATATAAATTATTCTTAAATTATTTTTAACATGTTTTAAAACTAAAAAAGATCTTTCACCTAAAGCATTCGATATCGGTATTGTTAAAAATATTTTCAAGAGTGTTTCTACATTATTATTTCTCTTGCATCTCGATAAACTTCTAGCGGGGGTTTCATAGTATCTTTGTTTTCTTTTAATTTCTTATTCCAAGGTGGTGTGGTTGGTTTGTCACTGGCTTTTGTACTCATCAATCTTGGGGCCCCTGGTGGCCGCTAGGCCCAACACCCTCTTAATCCACCACTGGCGAGGATTACAAACCATCTCCTCACTATTCATTAAGTATTCTAACCACTTTCAAGAATATTTTCAATGCCAACGCCAGCTTAAACCAAGCTTTATTCTCACTATTTTTGTCTTCACAAAAGAAACCTCTTCAAAAAGGATTTTGGAGAGATGTAGACTTTTACAAGCATGTAAATACTTCAAACCAAATTTTTGTTTATTTTAAATAAAATTATAAAGAGAACATACATAAGAAAGTAAAATATGTTAGTTAACTTAAGCAAATTTTTATTTATTTTAAAATAAGTTATATTTAGAACATATAATGTTTAATTAACACTTAAGTTTTACTTATTTTTCGCATCTTAAGAGTAGTTAACAGGCGTACTTCAGTATTTAATTATCTAAAATTAGAACACAAGAATCTAATGTGTAACCATATATGTCATATCAAAAAAACATGTATATATATATATATGTATATATAACTTATTTTACTTAATTTTTACAATATTACAGGGGAAAAGAAAAAAAAACATTTTTGAGAAGCATTCACCACAAAAATGGAAAAATATCTTAATTTACTACACGTTCATTAATGTTTATACTAAATGATGTGTGTGTGTGTGAATCAAATACCCCTTTCAAACATTAGAAATAAAAATGATCAGTTACCATTTGTAAATCTACACGTAAAGAAATTGTGAACATTTTGAAAGTCTTTATTCGCGGCACTATTTCAGGCAAAAGATATAATTTATGAAGATTTGAATTACAAATATAATAAAAATTAAAATATGTATAATAAAATAAATTTGTGGCAATATATTGAATATAAAGGCCATGCTCACTACTACATGATCAAAATAAAATAGCTATTTTTGAATCCATAGTTCTTTTACAAAAAAATAAAAATTTTAATATATTTCTGTGGTGTCGATTAACACATCTGTTTTTCAGAGTTTGACTGTGTGGTATAAATCTACCACACAGAGAGATGTACAAATTTTTTTACTATGTATATCAAATATGAATTTGTAATGTTATTCGCACAATATTTAGAAGATTTATCATTATAGATTAGATTTATTTTAAATCATTAGATTTATTTTTACATAAATGTAAAAGTCTAAAAAACTCATGTATTTTGATGTTATCCTGCTTATAAGTCCTGAATAAATTTGTTGCATGAGTTTCTTACCAATATTGACCCAAGAAAAGACTTTGGCGAAATTTATAGTCAGATGTGTCTGTTGTTATTTTTCGTATAATTTTTTTTTAATGAATAAATCAAATGGATAACTTTTTTTTTCAAGGTAAGATTTTTTAATAAAAATTACTGTTTTCTACAAATTATATTTTTAAATTGTGCTTAAAAAATGAAATTCTTCTAAATTTACTGTATTTGAATACACTGGAAGCTTATATTATATACTCCTCTTGTATACTTGTGTATACTGAAGTGATATTTTGGAAACATAGCAATGGTTAGCAACATAGCAACATTTAATGGTTTCTTTGAAAACTTAATTATAATTCACGTTTACGAGTCGAAATTATAATATTTCTTTTTCACGAATTATCTGATTTATGCAACTCAGTAAAATGTTTAAATTTTGTGTTTCTGTCTTTGATTCAGTTTTCATTGTTCCAAGAATATTATGTTCCTTGAATGGGATTTAGTTGTGTTTGGAATATTTGCATTTGTTTCTCGGACTTTATTGGTGCATGTCATAAATGTATTCTTTTTAGTGTTATGCATTTTCAGTAAGTCATTTGTATACGTCAAATAGCTTTCTATTTGTAGATATAATTTATTATATTTTTGTGCATCATATACTCGTTCCACCCCTTCCCTCCTGATTAATCTAAAAAAAATCTTCCTTATAAGTCATAGAGTGGCAAGGGGGGGGGAGAGGTTCTATGCAAACCTGGTTTAGATATGTTCATAAAAAGATACCCATATTATTTGAATGCGTGTACTTTCCGCCAAATGATTCAAGGCCGTAGAAGTAATTTATATTTTCCCTTCGCATTTCTGTTTATTTTCAATCATTCGTTCGTGAAATAAATCTTCATAATATTCCTAAATATATTCAGCTGTATGGCAAAAACAATATTATATAATTTCGCCAAATTTCGTTTTATGACATTTATATACGAGTTTGGATGCTGCCTCATACATTCGGATTTTATTCTGCTCACAACGAATTTTCGCCTGATTACTTGATTCTTTTTGTTACCTTGTGAATATTGTAAGACTTCACAATGCTTGTCGCGACGAGCGAATCGAAACTTGTATTCGTACAAGTAGCAACTGTACGCAATATCTTATATTTTTAAAATGTTATACACATGTACATATATACACAAAGGTTTACTAAATGGTTTATAAAATTTCTGACTTTATGCCACTAAAAAATTTAAGTTCTACGATAGTAGATTTTGTTCAGTTCAAGTGGCACAACAGCAAATGTACATACAATGTGGCACGCAGAGGGAAATTCCTAGTTTTGTTCACACCATTGACAAAGGAGAAAAAATTGCGCCAACAGCTCATTTCCTGTATTGGAATTCTATCCGAAAGGGCCGGGGTGGGCATTTCGTCGATCGCGATCGACCGGTGGACCCCTTAAAAATTTTATTAGTTTATAATTATAAACTGAAAAATGAAGATTGGCTGACAGAAGGAAGGCTAAGCCTTCCACTGACTATAACTACGAAAATTAAGTTTTTTAAGGGGAAGGGCTCGAGGGTTGAAGGTCTACCATTCTCGTATCATACCTTAATACGCAGCCAAACATTTTTGATTTTTTCGATTGTAGGGAACAAAAAACAGCAAAAATAAATAACTAAATAAATAATTAACATTAATAAATAAAAAATTACTAATATCTCATTCTTAATTTACATACTATGTATTCATGGAACTATAATGAATCGGAAGAAAATGAAAGGTTATGAGAGGGAGGGTCCGGACCCGTGGACCCTCCCCCGCCTTTGTATGCGCCATTGACACTGGGTGGACCGCAACTCTGAAAATATCAGAAGCAGCCCGTACTCTGGAAAAGTCTGCCCACCCCTGCGATAGGACTATAGAAATTTGTCAAATTGGCAGTAAATAAAGGTGATGGCTAAAACAAACCATAGGGTGTTAAGGCTTCCAAAATAATATCGAGCCATGTAAAAATTAATATAATTTTTGCAATTTAAAATTAATTATTTTAAATTTCTAAGAAACAATAGAAATAGGTCTAATTGAAACTTGAATACTAATTAAAAATATCATCAAGTTCATGTTTCAAGATCCTCAAACTTAATTTCGAAATTATTTTTTTTCCTAACAATCGAACATTCTAAACAGATCGTTGCCATTCACAAGAAATGAAATAGTAACTATCATAGTTGCCTCTCACAAAGAAAAAAAATTATAAAATCTTAACACAGAGCAGGGATGTCTTAAGGCAGGGGTGGGTAGACTTTTCCAGGGTGTGGGCTACTTCTAATTTTTTCAAGGAGTTGCGGTCCACTCAGTGTCAATGGCGCACACAAGGGCAGGGGAGGGGTCCACGGGTCCGGACTTTCCCTCAAAACCCTTCATTTTTTACCGAATCATTATAGTCCCATGTATATATTTTACGTAAAAGGTAATTAAGTATTTGATACAAGTTATTTTTTTATTTTTAATGTCAATTATTTATTTAGTAATTTATTTTTTGCCGTTTTGTTCCCGATAATCGACAAAATCAATATATATATATATATATATGGCTGCGTATAGGGGTATGATACGAGAATGGTAGACCTTCAACCCTTGATTCCTTCCCTTTAAAAATTCTTCTGTACGCTACTGACCAATGTCGTAGGTGTGATGAAATAAGGAAAAGGTTATATTATAACTTACCTACAGAACTAATATAAAAAACACTTTTAAAACCGCTTTTAAAGCAAACGCTAGATACAAACTTAATAATAATAGCCCCAAATATAATTATATCAAATGATACATTTATTATGAAACAATTCAAAATACATTAAAAATAAAACATTTTTATCTAAAGTTAGTTTCCGTTGTCACAGTCAGCAGAAGGCTTAGTCTGACTACTGTCAGCCAATCTTGAATTTTCCGTATATAATTACTAACTGGTAAAAATTTTAGACGGTCACGCCAAAATGTTTTGGTGGTCCACCGGTCGATCGCGATTGACGTAATGCCCACACCGGTCTTTAAGGCATGGACCAACTGGGTCCGTGCCCAGGGCCTCGCCTCATTCTCAACTCAGCCCTAATAAGATCATAATTTCAACGGTCAAATGTTATTTTCGGTTGTATTCTCCGAAACACTGGGAATTTCGGACTATATGTCAACTGGCTACACGTGATGACCACCGTCCATATCTAGGCTTACCACTACACTTCATCATTACCAGAGGCGGATTAAGGTAGTTGAAGGCCCCTGGTGGTAAAAGGTTTGGGGCCATGGGCTTAAGAGTCAAAAATCTAAAATAGTGAAAGAGTCATTTACTTTAAATTCTCAAAATAAAATGTTGTGATATAATAAATATAATCGGCTAAAGAAAAATCTTAACTGTATAAAAAAAATATTAAAAACCTTACTTAAGAGCTTACAATTTTGCTATACAGTTTGATTTCTCTTTTGCAAATTAATCAATTATTTTTACTATATCTATTACTAGCTGTTACCCGCCCGCTTCGCTGGGTATTTCATGATGTTTTATAAATTTTTACTGCTTATATATATGTATAAATTATTGATATCTAAGTCCTAGCATTAAGAATTCGATTGATTTGAAAAATATACTTATACCTGTAACTGTCACCTGTTGATAAAAAAAAGGGCAGAACTCATCTAATTTGTATTTTCTAAAAATCTCTAAAATTGAAGCATAGAATGATGTTTGCTTTTTCGTAACTGAAAAACCAAGTGGATTCCCACAAAACCAATTTTCGGTGGATCTCTACTCCGTAAATTGAACATGCAAGCCAAATTTCAAGTCTAAATCTAACAGAAAAAAGCAAAAGTTTTACTATAAATATCCCCGTAATCCCGTTGAGAGCCGTTTTCCAAAATTACCGCTCTTAGCGGATTTCAATTCAACAAAAGAAAAATGCAAACCAAATTTTATTATTATAGTCCTTGTAGCTCGAAAAAAGGAATTTTTTTTGTCAATACGTCCCAGTAACCCCCTGCAACCCCAGAACTTGATTTGCTTAAAATTTATTCTTAGTGGATCCCTATTCAACAAAAAAAACATGCTTAAAAAATTTCAAGTATATGGGTCTAACAATTAAAAACAGGAATTTTTTTTCTGTAACTCCTCTTGACCCTCGCAAACATTTTTGGGGGTCAATTTTAATTTTACTCTTTGTTAGAGGAACTCTATTTCATGAAAGGAACATGCCTACCAATTTTCAAGCGGGATGATCAAGTAGTTTAAAAATGGAAATATTTATCGATTACGCCTCTTAATCTCCGAAATTAAACTTAGTAGTTGATATTCGCGAAACCCATTTTGTAGCGGTTCTCTACTTTACGAAAGGAATCTGCTTATCAAATTTCAAGACTGTACGTCTAACAGTTTAAAAATGGGGGTAATTGTCTATAACGCCACTTGAGCCCCGCAACGCCACTTGAGCCCCCGCAACGCCACTTCTGGGTCTGTTTTCACAAAACCCATTTTGTAGGAGAATTGCACTCTATGAAAGGAATCTGCTTATCAAAATTTGAAGACTGTGCGTCCAATTAATTAAAAATGCAAAAAAATATCAATAACGCCCCTTGAACCCCCGCAACACCACCTAGGGGTCGATTTTCACAAAACACATTTTGCAGTGTATTTCTATCCTATGAGAGGAATCTGCTAACTAAATTTCAAGACTGTGAGTCTAATAGTTTAAAAAAAGAAATAATTATTTATATCTGCCCTTAACCCCCGCAACACCCCTTGGGGGTCAATTTTCTCCAAACCCGTTTTGTAGCGGATATTTACTCCATGAAAGAAACATTCCTACCAATTTTCAAGCAGGTTGGTCTAATAGTTTAAAAACGAAAATATTTATCTCTTACGCCACTTATTCCCCTGCAACGCCACTTAGAGGTCTGTTTTCACAAAAACTTCTTATAGCTGATCTCGACTCTATGAAAGAAATCTCTTTATCAAATATAAAGACTGTGCGTCTAATAGTTTAAAAATGGAAATAATTATCTATAATGCCCTTAAGTCCCCTCAACGCCACTTGGGGGGCAATTTTCACGAAACCCATTTTTAGCGTATCTCTACCCTACGAGAGGAATCTGCTTACTAAGTTTCAAGACTGTACGTCTAATAACTTAAAAATAGGAATTTATAACGCCCTTAAACCCCCGCCCCGCAACACCCCTTCGGGGTCAATTTTCCCAAACCCATTTTGTAGCGGATATTTACTCCAGGAAAGAAACTTACCTACAATTTTCAAGCAGGTAGGTGAAGTAGTTTAAAAACGGATATATTTATCTATTACGCCCCTTAATCCCCGCAACGCCACTTAGAAGTCTGTTTTCACAAAACCCGTTTTGTAACCGATCATTATTCTACGAAAGGAATCTATATATCAGATTTAAAGACAGTGCGTCAAATAGTTTAAAAATGGAAATAATTATCTATAACGCCCCTAAGCCCCTGCAACGCCACTTGGGGGTCGATTTTTAGCAAACTCATTTTGTAGCGGATCTCTACTCTCTGAAAGGAATCCGCTTACCCAATTTCAAGATTGTACGTTAAGTAGTTTAAACATGGGAACAATTATTATTAAAGCCCTTATCCCCCCGTAACGCCCCTTGCGTTACGAATTTCGGAAAATCCTTTCTTAGCTGATGTCTACTCTATCAAAGGAACATGTCTACCAAATTTTGAGTCTGTAGGTTGAATAGTTCCAGAGATTTCGTGATTAGTCAGTCAGTCAGTCAGTCAGTGAGTGAGTCGCTTTTCTCCTTTATATATATAGATGTCCAAAACATTTTATTCTGTATGTAATATGGCCATGTTGTTCAATTTGTCTTTTCTCCCATAGTACTTAAATTATTTTTAACACGTTTTAAAACTAAAAAAGATCATTTACCTGATGCATTCGATATCGGTATTGTTAAAAATGCACTCATGTCCATAAATTAAGGATAATTCAGAATCACACAGAAATTGAACTCTAAAATAAAAATTTCACCTGTAGAATTATCACTTATATCTTGAAGAAGAATATGCAAATTACAGGAAACCACCAGATGGCGCGGATAGTACGTCACAATGACGAGAGTGTAAGAGAGGGGTATATAAGGAATGGTGGCAAAGAAGTAAAAATTGTTCACAAGCGCTTTTAAAAGCCTTTCAGTGCAATAACCGCATAGTTGTGGCACAAAGGAAGCACATTTGGATGATTTTTTACGTGGTAGAATTATCGGATGACTGGAATGTGGACGTACCCAGCTGGAAGTATCCGAGGAACTTGGAATCGCCCAGAGTGTCATCTCCTGGCTTTGGCAACGATTCCAAGATGATGGTAATGTGAGTAGATGTTACAGCAACAGGTCGCCCCCGAGTTACAACGCCGAATGAGGACCGGTATTTGGCAGTTTACTGCCAAAAGAAACAGACGGAGCACAGCATCAGACCTATCTCGTCATCTCTCTTCAGCTACCAGTACGACAGTTTCAAGGCAGACCGTGTACAGACGCTTAGGGCACATTGGTCTATATGCTCGTAGGCCTGTCAGATGTGTTCCCCTTACCGCAACTCACTGTCGCCTGCGATTAACCTGGAGTAGAGAGCATGCATTGTGGACACCGCAACAGTGGTCTTGTGTGATGTTTTCCGACGAGTCCAGGTTTAGTTTGCAGTCTGATTCTCGCCAGACTTTCATATGGATAGCGCCAGGTACCAGTTACCACCATTGAACGACACCGTTAATGTGGTGCAGGATGGCTCGTTTGGGGAGGAATTATTCTTGGTTCCAGAACTGACCTGCATGTTCAGAGTGTAACGTTAACAGGCCACATCTATCGGGATGCCATTCTGGAACAACATGTACGTTTGTTTCGGGGTGCCATGGGTGCTGAATTTCTGTTTATGGATGACAACGCCCGTCCTCACCGTGTAAACTTTGTAGACGAATGCCTTCAATCGGAGGATATCACCCGTATGGATTGGCCAGCCTGCTCACCGGACTTGAATCCAATAGAGAATGTGTGGGATATGCTTGGCCGACGAATTGCAGCCCGTCAACTCCCTCCCACCTGTCTACCGGAACTTCGGAGGGCATTGCTTGATGAGTGGTGTAATATTCCCCAAGATCAGATTGATAATTTGATACTCAGCATGCGTAGGCGTTGTAAGGCCTGTATTGCATCGTCCGGGAGACATACTCCGTATTAACCATCATACTAACCATGTTATACTGTTTTTTGTAAATAGGTTCTTTTTTGAAATTCGCTCCAGGGAGTAAAAATCGCATTTTTTATTAATTATGTCAAACATATAGCATCTTTTTTGCTCTTTACCTTTTGTTCAATAAATTGACTTTACAAATAAGGCAAATTGTTTTACTTCTGTCTCTTTCTTTGCCTGAACTTCATTATCCTTAATTTATGGACATGAGTGTATTTTTAAATGGCTGTGTATTCTTCTCTCAGAATTGATTGAAAGATCCTCATACAAATTTCAGTAAACATAACTGATATGTAACTATATATACTGTATATACTGAAGTGTGGGAGATTTTAATAATATTCTCAAAATGTTTTCGTAGGTGTCACTTATTGTGAAAAAAAATGACAATTTTCAAAAAATTCATGATGATACTATTTTATGTTGCAAGATTTTGAAAAAAACTTAACAATATATTTGAAATATCTCACTTCAGTATAGATATTAAAGTTTAATTAATAATTCAGACGAAATCTGAAGTCTTAATATTCAACAGTTTCTGAGAAAAAGGTTTCATAGGTGTACGTGATGATATGCTGATATGTGATGAATTATGTCGTTGCCCGTAAAACTTGTTTTACACATAAAACTACATAAATGTCATATTTAAAAGAATAAAAACAGTTTCATTTTGGCTGTTTAAGAAATCTTTTTGATCAGTTTTATCAGTTATTGAGATCTGATACTTTTAAAAATACTGTTTGCATTTGTATATACAAAACATAAATGAAAACTTCCGAGAAATGTCGCATAATCACATATTTCAAAATCCTTACTTTCACATTTTGATACATTATTACAGGCATTCACGATGTTCTATTTCTCAACTTTGATGTTTGTCATTTATCACAGATAAAACTTCTTCAAAAATTGATAACAGATTTTGAGAAAAACTAATGTAAATATTACAAAACACCTCGTTAAACGAAAACTGAAAAATGCTATATTTGTATTTTCTGGGCAATTTAAGTAAAATAGGAAACAAAAAAGTCTTAAAATAAATATAGGATAAGCCAATGTGTAATAAAATGGGATAAATACATGTTGTAATTCATAATTTTTGTGATGAAATGACATTTCACATTAAAAATGCATATATTTCCAAAAGAGAGTCTTCAAAGTGCGTGTACCTTTTTCTCAGAACCCACTGACTATGCACACATGACAATTGTACTGAACATAACTGATATGTAGCTTTATATATACTGAAGTGAGCTTTTTTTAATATTCCAAAAATATTTTTGTAAAAGACAGTTATCGTGGAACAAAATGACAATTTTCAAAAAATTCATTGTAATACTTTTACTTTGAATGTTTTTGAAAAAAGAAACTGAATATATTTGAAAAAGCTCACTTCAGTAGAAATAAAAAGTCTAACTAATATACAGACAAAATTTTAAGTCTATACATGTAATAGTTTCTGAGAAAAAGGTACATAAAAAAGCTCAATTTAATATTGTCGGTATAGAGAGTACCGATTACTCTTAAAAATTATTGTAGAAGCACTATGGGAGAGAAAACAAACAACATGGCCATATTATATATAGTACAAGATGTCTTAGACAAAATAGATACATCAAAAACAATTGATGAATTTGCCAAAGAGAAATTAAGAAGTAAAGTATTGCAAAATTGTAAGTTAATTTTTTTAAAATACATTTAAGAATTTTCTTTAGCCGTTGAGTTTTTTTATTAACACTACATTTTATTATTTTGAGAATTGTTTTAAGGTCAGTATATATTTGACTAGTTTAGATTTTCGACTCTTGAGTCCCTGGGTCTCAAACCTTTTACCGCCAGGAGCCCCCAACTATCTTAATCTGCCACTGTGCGCATGACCCCCATTGGTGCCTCAAGAGGGGAAGCAGGGAGGGGACGATACAAGTGCTATGGAAGTCTCTTTCTACAAACATAACTGAAAATAGCAAAAGTGCATTTTATCCGAAGAAAGTGCTTTAAATATGGTTATTTGCTTTGTTTTGTCGATATTTTTTTTTCAAAAAAAAATTGTGGGTAAAAATAATACACACTTTCTATTTTTATTCGATATTTTGTAAACACTCTTTTGTTTTATTTCAAATGCAATATTCTTTCATGTACCAGGTGATCCAAAAGTCAGGACGAATTTTAAAAATGAATAATTCGAAAACAAATCAGAATACAACGATATGGTTTGCACCAAATGGATGGGAAAAAAACCGGGTTTTGTGTGGCAACGGAAAAAATAATTCTATTGGCGACCAACAGATGGCGCTGTAAATCTGATGTAGGATTATGCAAAGCAACAAACGATATAAAAAGGAGAAACCGCTGCAGGTAATGGTAGTCGAAGTTTGTATGCATCGAAATGCTGTCCGTAGTTGAGAAAGCCTTCTTAATTAAACTGTATTATAAGAATGTGGAAAGTGGCATTGTGAGCATAACGCTATATGAAGGGTATGCGAGATAGCAAAGGACCCATAACGTCTTCTGCATTGAACAAAAATGATGAAAAAATTTTGAGCTACAGGTTCTTTGGCGTCACATCAAAGAAGTAAACGTTCCTCAACAGCCGCTGTTGTCGCCTAGACAATGGAGCAGACGGTGCAATCTTGTCGGTGGTTGCTGCACATGGGGAGTGCAGTGCTCGATAATTTTCGAAGAAGGCAGGAGTATCGTACGGAAGTGTCTGGAGAGCACTGTGAATAACTTTCCGACGGTATCCCTACAAATTGCAAACATAACCAAAAACTAATACTTCCTGACTTTCGCCGAGATTTTACGAATTTTGTAATCAGTAAGATGGAAGAGCAGCACGACTGGCTTCACACTGTGCTTTAGACAGATGAAGTGCATTTTCACACTCTCTGGAGCTGTTAACACCCACAATTGTCGAGGGTGCACCACAGAAAATCCACATTCATTTGTTGAGGTACCCTTACAACAGCCTAAATTGACAGTCTGGTGTGGCTTCATTGCTGATTTCATAATTGGTCCATTTTTTCCGAAGAAGTCACACAAATGGGCTTAAAAATAGTTTCTTTAACTGGTCAGGGATATGTAACACTGTTACAGAACAACATCATTCCTGAATGGCAAGCGTGACAGGCAGTCCAAACAGTCACCTTTATGCAAGATGGAGCAAGTGTTGATGCAAGATGGAGCACCACCTCATATTGCTCTGCCTGTGCAACACCTTATGCGCTCAACATTTAGGAGGATCACATTATCAGCCACTACTTTAATGACGAAGGACTCAAGATCTCTCGATTTGACACCCTAGACTTTTGGCTGTGGGGATTTTTGAGATCATAAGTGTGCCGCGACCAACTGGCATCACTAGCAGCACTAAAAGATGCCATCCGTTAAAATGTGTCTGCCATAACGCAAGAAATGCTACTAAATGCTGTGAACGGTGCGGTGACTCATCTCACAGCTGTACTTTTGAATGAGAAAGCACATCGAACCTTAACTGTAGTACTAATTAACTGTAACTAAGCTGACTTGTAAGTGTCGACATTTTTTATTTGTAAATGACCTTTTGGTGCATTAAAATACTATAGCTCGATCTTTT